>BMAU01018496.1:0-33940 GCA_019973935.1 Trichonephila clavipes
GTGAGGTACTAATTATTGTAATATTGACTTATTTAGTTACATAATATATGTGACTTACCTGATTTGAATCAAATATCACAAGAATCATTTTCCTTTACACATAAAAATACTCAATACACATTTCTAGAATACAGTCACTTCAAAAAATCCCACTCAACAGACTCCCAGCTGATCAAAGAATGAACCACTGCACCACTGCTTTCCTAAGGCTCCACGCGCCGACAAAATTTAGAGGTGCAAAACTTCAACTGGTCTTAAAAACGGGAAAAATCGTCGAAACGCTTTGGGTTTTAGTAAAAATTATTGTTATTATTTATTATTTCATAAAAAGATTCATGAGCAATATTGCTGCTAAAACATCTGCTAGAGGGCGCTTTAGACTTTGGAACGCTAGGGAAAAAATTTCAATATTTTTAAAGTTTTTGATGGCTTTCATAAGTTGAAACTTTAACTTGAGTTTTGATACCAGATTTCGGTATCCTCCGGGGAAAATTGATGTAAAAAATCGAACATTGTTCAGGGCACTTAAAGCACAAACGGTGCTAAAAAACGAGCAAAATGTTGGATTTCGGTGCGGTTTGCGCGAAAGAATTCCCTTGCTGACTAATTTGTTTCAAAACAAATTTTGGCATTGCTGCAACTTAAAACCAGAGGCGCTTCAGAACCAAGTAAAAGGCATTTCCGACCGACCTTTCCTATGTGATTCCGAGTCATCTGGGTGTATCTCTTCCACCAACGAGGTGGAGTACACCTGAGACGACTCGGAGCAACATAAGAAAGGTGGTCCGGAATGCCTTCCTGAAGCAGTAAGACCATCGAAAGCCTGATATGGCCCAGGAATTGCAAAGTGTCGTGGCAGTGAATAATGCGAGCAGGGTTCTCGGCGAAAATTTTAGCGAGAGAGTGTTGCAAAGGCAGAATATGCAAATTTCACCGTCAGGGAGTTGAATTAGCCGCCGAGGGGACAGAACAATAAGGAGGAGTCCGCTGGAAGGGAAGCTTTATTTCCATCGCACACAGACTGGCTGTACGATGGCAGAGTACACGAACGCAGAGAAAGCAGATACGATTCTGGCGTACGGGGTCACGAGATTGCAATGGTCGAGCCACTCAGAGGTTGTACGCTGAAAGCATCCTGTCAGGCGGACTCCTGCTCTCATACCATGTTTGCTCGCCTAAACCAGCAATTATGTGAAACCGGTTCATTCAGAAGGCGGCACGTAATCGAGATCGGACGGCACATACCGAATTGAACGAGGAAATTGTACTAGATATGTTAGAGACCACTCCCGGTTTAAATACACGAGGTATCGCTAATGAAATCGGGATTTAATACAGTAGCGTTTGGAGGATTCCTCGATGATGGTGCCCTGCATCCATTTCATTACCAGCGCGTCCAGTCACTAAAAAGAATGTGACTTTGCACCTCGTGAGGCCTTTTTCACAGTGGTACTTGTAGCAACGGATTGCAAATCCCTTTTTGCAGCCTCCGTGTTGTTCCACAGATGGGAGGCGTCTTTTTTCGAGAGAGGTATTTTCAACACCCATAACAGCCACTCCGTTGGCGGTATGCAACACGTACTCGGGCTGCACAGGATCATTTCCTGGTTAACGTATGGGCTGGCATTCTGGGGATCATCTAATAGGACCCTACGTTCTGCCTGATCGCTTGACTGGTCCACGCTACCTGATATTCGTGGAACAAGTTTTGCCAGAGATTATTGGACAGCGCACACGTTACCGCTGCGACTCGTACTTCCATGTGGTTCCAGCAAGATGGAGCCCGCACATTTCAGTATTTCTGTTCGGAATCACTTGGATGCAACATGTTGGTGAACGATGGATTGCCGTGGAGGTCCAGTGCATTGGCCTCCCCGATCACCAGACCTTTCCTGTCTGGATTATTTCTTTTGGGGGCAAATGAAATCCTTGGTGTACGAAACACCCGTAAACAGCGCCGAGGAACTTGTAGCACGCATCGAGTGCAGCAGCCGGGGGAAATACGAAACACTCCAGAAATGTTATCGAATGTTCGACGCTCCATGAAACGAAGATCTGAAGCCTGCATCGCATGCGGCGGGCGTCAGTTCGAAGCACCTCCTTTGACAGCAATTTTTTCCTTCTTTTCTTTACTTTTTCTTTTATGATTATGCATAGCAGTTAATAAACAGCTTTTTTCCTCCTATTTTGAGTCTTTCCTTGTGTTTTACTTCTTGTGATTTGGTACTTGTGTTTTTACCCTCTTTACTAAAAATTTTTGCTATAAAATTACTTTTTGCAACACTAGACCAACTCGAATCTCATTTAGGAGGAAAAATTGCTAGTAATTATTCGGCTTACACCCAATTACAAAATTATCCAAATGAGTTTCCAAGTTGCAATGTCTGAAAGCGCCCTCTGGCTTTCATTAATGGCTACCAAGTCAAAATTTATTTTGAACAAATTAGTCAGCAAGGGAATGCTTTTCACGCAAACCGCACCGAAATCCAACATTTTGCTCTTTGTATTGTAAAGAAGGCATTTTGTATTTGTAAAGAGAGAGAGATGGCCTTCAATAACATGGCGGTACATTTTTTGGACTCTCATATTTTCATACTAGAAATGCACATGTGAGGTCCTAATTATTGTAATATTGACTTATTTAGTTACATAATATATGTACTTATCAGATTTGTGTCAAATATCACAAGAATCATTTTCATTTACACATAAAAATACACAACACACAGTTCTAGAAATACAGTCACTTCCAAAAAATACCACTCAACAGACTCACAGTTGTTTAAAGAATGAACCACTGTATATAAATCCATTACAAACTATTAGCTTCTGACATCTGTTGAAACTTGAGTAACTGCTACGAGTTGACCTCTGTGGTGGCTCAGAGAATGTACACCTAGCATCAATTTCTAAAGGCATTCAAACACACACACACAAGTGGTACATTTTATTTACCACTACACAATAAACAAATAAGAACTAGTGTTACGACATATGTACCACCAAGCATGAAAGAGTTAATAAGCTTAACACAATGTGACCTGTATTTATTCTTTTTTGTTGGTCGCACACCTGAATATAAAAAATGTGAAAAATGTACGTTACAAATATATATTTATATCAAAAGATTTTATTAAATATCTGACCATTATTACTTACTGAATGAAATATTTTTCATTAGTTGACAGCAATGCAATCTCATAGAAAAAATGTTTTAAGATTGGATTATTTTACAAATCTTTTGATTTCAAGAAAGACAGCCAATTTGAATCTATGTCAATTACAACTGTGCAAAAAATGATATCAAATTATAGCAAGAAAACGAAATAAAAAAAATATATCTTTAGTAAACATTGAAGTAATTACTATTACTATTTTCAAAGCTACGAAACTCACGGATTTTTAATTATTCGTCAAAAATTCTCTTGGCACATAGGTTAAGAAACGCTGATCTAGATACATGTTCAAAAATTTTGATTATATTAAGTTTTATGATTATAAAAACTGTAAGATGGCATTTTTTACAAAAATTAAGTACTAACAAAATCTAATACAATGCAAAATATTTTCATGCAAGTATAAATCTGAAAAACACTTTATTTAATGGACATTTTATCATTATTGAATGCATTAAAATATGTAAATTAGCCCTAGAGCATAGCATCTAGGAAGTTTTTCAGAAAAGTGTTTTATATGCTAAGGTATTTTTGATATTCTGCGTTGCAAAAAGAAATTATTCTAAAATTTTGTTTTTAAAAAGTGCTTCAATTTTTCTTCTTTTTTTTTATTCTGGTATTATAGATTTCTACTCAAGTGTATAAGAAAATATAAATAGCTTTTTTTATTTAATTTGTTTGTTATAACACAATTGCCATAACATACAACCAATTATAAATTTTTTTGAGTCAAAAGTAAATATAATGTAAAAAAATAATTACAAGAAATTCTTATGGAAGTATAAATTTCCTTTCAAACATTTCCTCTCCCGCTTTTATTATTAATTAATGGGTTTTCATATGTAACTAAGTCAGGGTCAAAACATTAGAAGCTTTTTTCTCGCATTTTACAGCACTTGATTGAGCTGGAATTTTATGCACAGGATTATTTTGGATGATAATGCGACAATTTAATTGTAATTAATAAAAAGTAACTGATTAAAACTAATTATTCAGATGCAGCCGTGTTGGCATCATTTTTGGCGAATTAGTGACCATTTTAAAGACTTGTGTGAAAATCTTTAAAAATATTTTTCTCACATTTTAAAGCTGAAATTTTCTATACACGACTGTTTCGGGTGACAATACAATAATTTAATTATAATTAATAAAAATTAATATTTTATACTAATAATTATCCAAAGAGTTAGATATAGCTACGTTGGCATAATTTTTGGTGATTTAGGGATTATTTTGGTGATTTGGGTCAAAGTTTTAAAAGTTTTTTTTATCACATTTTAAAGCACATAATTGAGAATTATATACACACGATTATTTTGGATGGTAATACGATAATTTAACAATAATTAATAAAAATTAATTAATTAAAATTAGCTATTTAAAGAATTAAATTTTGTTCATAATTCCAATTGTTTACAACGTGTAACAGTTGAATATTGAAACCATCAAATTAAAACTATCCCCTCGAAAAATTAAATTAATAAAACGAAAAGTTTAGTAAATTCAATTTGATTCAACACTCTCTTTGTTCTTATAATTTAAGGTATAAAAATTATTTTACATAAAGTATGAAGTTTCAAAGAAAACCTGTTTAAAAAACTCATTTTTAAATCGTACAAATGAGAGAGAATACTTTTGGACTTCTATTATGAACCTCTCATCATGATTACTCATTTTTACAAGAAATTGTAAAATTATAAACTAAACAATCTATCCAAAAATATTGCACGAAAGGCTACTCTAAAAACTCCAAATCTATATTCATCCGTGAATGGTTGAATGTGTGACATTGTAACTAAACTACACACGCCTGAAGTTAAATTATTTTTAAGTTAAAATAGTCGCGATCACACACACACAGTGAACTTTGACAGCCCGAGATGAAATCTCTGATTGGCTAGACGCTAGACACTCGACGCTGAAAGCCTTGGTGTGAATGCAGCTTTACAGCATCAAGATGATCGCCTCCGTTCCATAGTATTGTGGTGAACGCACATTGGCAGCGTGCAATCGTCATCGTCCTTCTGGCCCATTACCTGGCGTGATAGTATGGGGTGCTATTGGATACACGTTTGGGTCACCTCTTGTTCGAATTGACGACACTTTAAACAATGCACGTTACATTTCTGTTGTGTTACGACCCGTCGCTCTACCCTTTATACGAACCCTGCGATACCCTACGTTTCAGCAGGATAATAAACGACCTACGAACCTTCCTTGATACAGAAAATGTTCGACTGTTGTCCTGGCCTGCACGTACATGAGATCTCTGGTCAAGCGGTACATGGTTGCCAAGCGACTGGCTCGTCACCATACGCCAGTCACTACGGTTGATGAGCGGTGACGTGTTGAAGCTGCATGGGCATCTGTAGATGTACATGCCATCCAATCTCTGACTCAATACTCAAGCGTATAAGTGCTGTTATTACTGCTAAAGATGGTTTTTCTTGGTACTGATTTCTTAAGATGTATGCACCCAAATTTTTTGAAAATTTAATCACTTATTTCCAGCTTAATATATTTGTCCAATAAATATCATTTTGTAATCCGCATTTTTTCCTGGTGCAGCAATTTTAATGGCCAGTAGTGTATATTACAACGCTATATAACATATTTCAGGCTACATATATTCATTAAAATTTCAAAAATTTTAATCTAGAGGGATTTTTTTTCTTTGCATACATTTTATGTGAAGATATAATTTCTTTTTCTTCATTTAGAAACCTTTGTTCTAAAGCGGTATCAAATACAGAGAAATAAACAAAATTCTCAAAATAACATCGAAAAAAAATACTCAAGACTAACGTACTACAAACGAAAATCAGAAGAAAAGGAACAAATCATTTTAAAAGAACTAAAATGTTATTAAATTTAAAGTATTAGACTAACACATCAACCATTAGTCATGCATCAGACCTTTCGAAATATTCCATAACATTTTAAGACACTAGTCATAAAAAACAGTTTACTGAATTATGAATTATAGATGAATTAAAAAGCAGAGTGTGATGTTGAAACACTTTTGTAAACAATTATCAAATCAGTTTATTCTTGATTATTTATTTGAGTTCATTTATTAAACCAACATTTTCTTTCTCCTCTGTTCGGTGAATAATGCAAGTAATTATAAAATGAATTTTTATAGAAAAGGTATTTCATGTTTTTAAATTTAAATGAGAAACATCTGTTAAAACCAAAAAATATATATTGCTTATCATATTTAGCTGAAATTAAGAATAATATTTGAGCAAAAAAACTTAAAATACACTTTATGGATGAATTATGCATGATAAGATTATTTTTTTAAATATAAGTGTGCACAAAAAACAAAAACTCTTAGGTTTATCAAACTCTCTCCTTTAAATGTTTAAAAAATATTCTACTATATTTCCTGTATAAAGTGAAATGTTTACATGTAAAGGGTGTTTTTTTGAGAGGTATAGAACATTAAATTGCAATAAAACAACGATGTATTATTCGATTGACATGAATTTTTTTTTATTCGAAAGATAATCTTGTGGCATTACATTTTAAATATGATTTCTGGCATAGGACTGCCACGGCTGGCTCGGATGTAGTCCAATTTTCGATGACTTTTTCCAACATTTGTGGCCGTATATCGGCAATAACACGGCGAATGTTGTCTTCCAAATGGTCAAGCGTTTGTGGCTTATCCGCATAGACCAATGACTTTACATAGCTCCACAGAAAATAGTCTAGCGGTGTTAAATCACAAGATCTTGGAGGCCAATTCACAGGTTCAAAACGTGAAATTAGGCGGTCACCAAACGTGTCTTTCAATAAATCGATTGTGGCACGAGCTGTGTGACATGTTGCGCCGTCTTGTTGGAACCAAAGCTCCTGGACATCATGATTGTTCAATTCAGGAATGAAAAAGTTAGTAATCATGGCTCTATACCGATCACCATTGACTGTAACGTCGTGGCCTTCATCGTTTTTGAAGAAGTACGGACCAATGATTCCACCAGCCCATAAAGCGTACCAAACAGTCAGTTTTTCTGGATGTAACGGTGTTTCGACATATACTTGTAGATTAGCTTCACTCCAAATGCGGCAGTTTTGTTTGTTGACATAGCCATTCAACCAGAAGTGCGCTTCATCGCTAAACAAAATTCGCTTATGAAAATCGCGACCATTATTTTCGAAATAAAATTGCACAATTTGAAAACGTTGTTCAGGCGTGAGTCTATTAATGATGAATTGCCAAACGAAACTGAGAATAAATCACTTGATAGCTGTTAAATCGGTCGCCATCTTGGAAACTAATGTCAACTTAAACTTCTATGCCTGAAAAAAAAACACTCTGTACAAAAAATAATTGCAAATCAAGTTCTAGAGTCAACCATAGAGCATAAATCATTCTACAATCAAAACAATACCAATATACGAATTGTATAATTTACTGAGAAATATACAAATGATTGAAATACCTGAATTGTATGCAGTTTTGTTTATAAAAATTAATTTAATTATGTCATTACAAAAAATAGTTATTCTACAACATGATTTACCAACCCGCTGCCCCCCTTGAATTTTTTTTTCAGCACTCACTCACTACTACTTTACAAAATACGATTAATTTGTAAAATATTTTTTCTTCCAGTGTAGAACTTTGTAACAAATAAATTCCTTAACTGTTTCTACTTTACAACGTTGTTTCTGTTTTTTTACATACCTAAAAGAGAGCAATATTGCATTGCAGCGACCCCCTTCTCCAACCTCCAAAATCAAATTTGATTCCTTTAAATTTAACGCGCTACAGCTAGAATAATAAAATAAAGATTAACTCGGTTTAAAAATTTTAAAAATATTCATATATTTTGTGGATACATAAGCGTATAAATACTTATATTTTCTTATACTTTTTAGTATGAGCGCAAGGAAGCGAAAAATAATAGACGAAAATATACAAGATAGCGAGGAATGGGAAGAAAAAAGTACTTTCTTGTCATTCAAAACACAAAATTAATGAAGTTAATTTGCTGAGGGACTATCTCCAACTTCAAGGAATACAACATTAAAAAGGCATTACGAAACAAAAAAAAATAAATGGTTATTTGAAATTCAATGTAAAAGTAAAACAATCGAAGCTTAGGGAATTTAAATTACAATTAAAGCACAATAATTTTTTTTTGATGCAGCATTACAGCAAACATCCAATATTATTAAGGCAAGCTATTCTGCTTCATTTTTAATTGCAAAAAAACGAAAACATTTTCGAATTTGTGAAAAAAAATTTGGAAGCTGTTGTAAAAATTGCTATTTTTGAACTTAAGTCTACCTCGGTCAATAGTTTGTCGTCGTAATAATGATATTTCAAACGAAATTATCTCAATAGTGCACAATCCAATTCGAGATTTCAAATATTTTCTCTTGGTATTTCAAGAAAGTACAGACGTTTCAGACACAGCTCAAATTGTATGGGGTGTTTTTTTGAGAGGTATAGAACTTTAAATTGCAATAAAACAACGATGTATTATTCGATCAACATGAATTTTCTTTTATTCGAAAGATAATCTTGTGGCATTACATTTTAAATATGATCAAGCAAGGCGTAGATTCGTCGAATGGGCCCAAATCGAGATTGTCGTTGTTCCCGATTTTCATAAGCGCATTTTGTTTAGCGATGAAGCGCACTTCTGGTTGAATGGCTACGTCAACAAACAAAACTGCCGCATTTGGAGTGAAGCTAATCCACAAGTGTATGTCGAAACACCGTTACATCCAGAAAAACTGACTGTTTGGTGCACTTTATGGGCTGATGGAATCTTTCTTCAAAAACGATGAAGGCCACAACGTTACAGGCAATGGTGATAGATATAGAGTCATGATTACTAACTTTTTCATTCCTGAATTGAACAATCATGATGTCCAGGAGCTGTGGTTCCAACAAGACGGCGCAACATGTCACACAGCTCGTGCCACAATCGATTTATTGAAAGACACGTTTGGTGACCGCCTAATTTCCCGTTTTGGACCTGTGAATTGGCCTCCAAGATCTTGTGATTTAACACCGCTAGACTATTTTCTGTGGGGCTATGTAAAGTCATTGGTCTATGAGGATAAGCCACAAACGCTTGACCATTTGGAAGACAACATTCGCCGTGTTATTGCCGATATACGGCCACAAATGTTGGAAAAAGTCATCGAAAATTGGACGTGCAGATTGGACTACATCCGAGCCAGCCGTGGCAGTCCTATGCCAGAGATTATATTTAAAATGTAATGCAACAAGATTATCTTTCGAATAAAAAAAAATTCAAGTCAATCGAATAATACATCGTTGTTTTATTGCAATTTAAAGTTCTATACCTCTAAAAAAAAACACCCTTTAGAATACACTTGTGGAGTAAATAAATAATTTTAAGTAATAGAAGAAATGTGCTAAATTTGAGAAGTTTGAAAGATGCTGTTGAAAACTGGTCATGCGAAAACTTAGTGTGTTTGGAAATTCTTATTGGAATATCAACTGATGGGAAACCTGATACGATCGGTAAAGTAAAAGGGGCTGTGAAATTACTAAACATTAAAATGGGATCCAACAACAAAACTAATAACTGCTTCTAAAAAGATGATTCAATTATAATCCACTGTTTGAGTAATGAACAAAATCTACGTGCCAAAGTATTATCGATGAATCCTATTATGCAAGTAGTCTTAAAAACAGTACATTATATTCCATCCATGTACTTTCGCATCTACAGAATAAGAAGTACCTAAAAGAAGTAGATTGTGAATATGGTGACATTGTATACCTGAGTTGTGTCAAATGGTTGAGTCGTGGAAGATGTTTACAGCTTTTTTATGAGCAACGACAAGAGATTGACTTGTTTATGAATGACCAGAATTAACAAATTACGAATAGTTATTGGAATTTTACTCTGTCGCAATTATCATCGAAGAAAATCTAATAAATAAATTCCATGAAAAAGAAAATTTAATACTTGGTGCAGAAAAAAATTATTATTTTTTTAAATCTCCACTAAAAATAATAACGTTCAACACTTTCTATTGATGAAAAAATAAAAAAATTCAAAATGTATTAGTCACAACACATACGCAAAAGTAATATGCAAAGGAACAGATCTTTTGAGAGTCATTTTACTATTTTAGATAAAAATTAAATATTATTTGAAAATTATTTAACTCCCTTTCATGTCAATGCTGAGTTAGCCCCAGAATATCTCCCAATGAAGCTGATTTACAGAACAATAATGAATTAAAACATATTTCTGAAACATTAGAATTTAAAATAGATTTTTAAGACACTAATGTCATAAAAGACCGGCACAAGAGCTTTTGGATTAACTTACTTATGCGATTTTATTTATTTATTTTTGAAAATGAATTTCATCAAACGTAAATCGCGCTCAAACTTACCGGAAGAAAATCTACGCCATCAATTACGATGTGCAAATACACGCAATGAGATCGATCAACTTGCAAAAACTAAGTGAAAGTGCCGAGAAACAAATATCTCACTAATTAAATAAATTAAACATTAATTGATTAGCGCATTGTTATTATATTATCTATGTTTGTACACATGAAACATAATGAAAATAATAATAACTCATTCCGTTTTAAATTTTCTCCCCAATAAATAATTCTAACGGATCGAAATCTAATATGAAGATGTCTATTTTTATATGCGGTCCGTGGGATTATGTGTTCCGGAGAGACCGGAAAGATATTTGGGTCCGCCACCTCTGTTATAAAAGACTACAACACAAATGGGGTATTAAAAAAAATAATAAAAGTCAATTTTCATGTAAAAAATCCCTAAAGTATGTTATAGTTCTTTTATTTCACATACCATGAGCCTGTAAGGTTTTAATGCTTCCCGAAGAGTCAAGGAAGGTCATTTGGGTTGACCACCCCTGTTATAAAAAAATAAAATAGAAATGTAGTAAAAAAATTAACTTGTCAACTCTCTCTCTCTCTTTCAAGACAAAAATCGCTAAAATGTTATAGTTATTTCACATCCATGTAGTATTTTATTTAAGACAAATCAAATAACTGAAAATTATAAAATTCCTTCAACTATTATTTGCAAATGTAAAAATTAACTTTCAAGTGAAGCCTGTGCGCGAAACCTTAATGAAAATTTTGACAATTATAAGGCTTTAAAATTTCTTAGGAGATAATTAAAATTGAATTTTTAAAATCAACTGTTAAATATATATAAATGTAAACCTTCAATTTTTTGGAACAAATGAATGAGAGCAAATACGTTTTTAAGTAATAAATTTGTAAGAAAGCATTTTTAGAATATGCACGTACGTAAAGATTTTCCTTGGTAAGGATAAGAAAATGTCTTTTTATATTATTCAACTTTGATAGAAAGCCATGTTTAGGATATTTCACAAACTTGACACTTTTCTTGAATGGTATGAATAAACACAAATGTCACACATCATAATTTATAAATCCGATAAAAAAAAGGCAAGCAGCATATTTTAAAGATATGATATCATTAAGATAAATTATGGTTTCCCTTGATTAATAAATGTAAATGTACATTTAAAGAATCAATTTGGAAGAAATTCTTTTAAAATATTTCCCGAACACGAGGTTTTTCCCTGTTATGGCTAAGTAAATGTCTTTTTAAATCACCACTTTGAGAGAAAGCCTTGTTGCATATTTCACAAACATAAGGCTTTTCCTTGGTATGAATACGTAAATGTGTTTTTAAATCAACACTTTGTGAGAAAGCTGTGTTGCATATTGCACAAACATGAGACTTTTCCTTGGTATGAATACGTACATGTTAATTTAAATTACCTTTTACAGAGAAAGCCTTGTTGCATATTTCACAAACATGGGGTTTTGCCTTCGCATGTGTACTAAATGTAAATTTAAATTGCCTGTTTAAGAGAAAGCCTTGTTGCACATTTCACAAACATGAGGCTTTTCTTCGGTATGAATATATACATAAATATTTCTTTAAAGAACCACTTTCAGAGAAAGCATTGTTGCATATATCACAAACATGAAGGTTTTCTTTGGTATGAATACATAAATGTTTGTTTAAGGAACCACTTTCAGACAAAGTATTGTTACATATTTCACAAATATGAACCTTTTCTTTGGGCAAATTACTCAAGTGCTGTTTTAAGACATTTCGAGAGATAGCCATCTTGTTAGTTTAGAAAATTGAAAATGTTAGTCGAGATCACATAAATCCTTATTTAATATTGGATGACGTGAAGAGGGTGCATCGCTTTTGTGGAAAGCGCTGTATAATTATGTAATTTTTTATGAGAAGAAATCTCTCTTTTGAATGCACTACTGAAATCAGAAATCTAATTGTGTTTTAAATTAAAGTAGAAAATGAAATCCAGCTGAATATTGCAGTTTTAAATTAAATAAGGTATCATCAAACTATTTTCAGTTCAGTTTGCTGAAAATATTCTAAAATGTATTCAATCATTGTAAAATTGCAGAAAAGTGAAATTTTTTACATTCTCTACAACAATTTAAAAGAAACCAAAAAGGTATGTCACAATACCAGTATTCATACTTCCTTAGTGTAAAATTCTGAAAGGACATGGACCAACTTACATTCCATAAAACATTAAACTTTAAGTGAAAGATAAATAGCTAGCTGCCCTTTTTTAACTGGTGAATGATTGGTTTGAAGTAGCAACCCTTCAAAAGAGCAATACTTTTTGTGATAAGATAATTTTAAACAAATATTATTAGCATGCAGTCGAAGACCTTGAAAACTGCACAGAAATCTTTTCTCCAAAATTCATGTCTTAACTGAATTTCCACGAGAGAATTTATGCAAAACTGTAGGGGAGTCAGCATCATTCAATTAAAAATATATTGAAAAGTTTTAGCAGAATATTTTCAATAATTTATTTCTATACTTAAGGATGTAGTGTCGTATCTGAACGAGAAAATAGTAGTTTGAAATCAAAATGTCTAAATTCCTAAGAACCTTTTTAATTTTCACTTAAGAGACTTCCACGTTAAACATAGAAAACCTTGCTAAAATACTCCATATTTAAGTAGTCCATCTTCTTTTCTCCAAAAAAATTGTATAATTTTTCTCACAGACATCTAGAATTTTTTATACACCTCTGATTTCATTCCTTGTGATGGTTTTATTCTGGAATTCTACACTTTTCTAAATCTCCTATTACTCTGAAAATAAAAATAGCCATCAATATCAATATTGAAATTATAAAAAACATAGTATAATTAGAATACAAAGTTTAACGAAATAACTACATGAGTATCCAATTTTCAGACATTTCAGAGAAACAATACCTCTTGCCACTTTTTTTAATGAATGATCCAAAAAGACAATCAACTCCCATTTTCTTAACTGTATTTAATTTTACTTAAACATGACAGGATTGAATAAGATAGAAAATGCACCAATCAGCTTCATAAAAAGTTCTATCTTGTTTTGAAATTTAAAATAAAGTAGATGCAAAGGCATTTGTAAAAAGTGTGATACAGTTGAAAATTGTAATTTTAAAGGAATATTTCCAAGTTATAATCACACATATTAAAAGAAAGCCTGTCTTTAATCACAGTGGCAAAATGATTAATGTTTTTATCAGTGACAAAACAGTCAAAACAAGTGATAAAATTCTATTTTGGATGCAAACCTGTTTCAAAGTAACTTTTCTGGAGATCTTGCTACGCTTCTATGCCCATTATAAACTATTCACTTTCAGACTTAGCTTTTGTTCAAAATTACAATTCTGATCTCACATGCTATTTTCTTTTTTGGACATTGTAAAAATGGCTGGAAGAGGAATTTCACCAACTACATTGTATACCCCCAGCAATGCGAGCAAAATCCATTGGAAGTCGAATCCAGTGAAATATATTGAATTTTTATTGTCAACTCGAAGAAAACCTTCACGAATCTATCAATTTGCTGAAGAAGTTTCCCAATTCTAAAGATTCAACTAAAATTCAGTTTCTAAAAGAACAGTTTTCATTTGGAAAAGCAAGAGAAGACTGCACATGGGATTCTCCCAATGAAAAAAGAAAAGGCAGTGCTTCTTTAAAATTAACATTGATAATATGAAAAGGGAATCCCAGTGGCCGAGTGCTAGTGCATCGTGCTTCCACACCATAGGTCTGAAGATCAGACACCAGAATGGGCAAGGTCGACTCAGCCTTTCATCCCTTCAGTAAATCGATAAATTAGTACCCAGCTAGCTTTGAACTTAACACTAGGGGTTTCGAGTCAGACTGACCACCTGATAGGAACATCTGCTAATGCACCTCAGGTTCAAGGTCACGTTTACTGATATGGGTACAGTAGGTCTTGGCCTTCATGGGCTGTTGCGCCACTGAGTTAAGTTAATATGAAAAGGAAATGACATGAATATAATTAGACATAAATGCGGAAAATTTGACTGTTAAGATGAACTGATAAAAATTCGATTCTCCACTAAAAAATCCAACTTTTAATGGAATTTTCTGAAATAAATATAAGGTTGAATTTTAAAAAAAAGAATAATATATAATTATATTAAATAATTTTTTTATATTGAATTTATACTTATTTTACTCAATATATCTGATTTCAATTTTACATTCATTGTCAAGAACAATATTTTTATTAAAAAGGGCAAAACTTAAGGTTTCTAATAAGTGATAAAATTTGAAAAAATATTATTTTAGGTAATCTATAAGTTTCATGAATTAAAATTAACTTTGATATAACAAATTGTTCTTATGAATCCCAAATAATCCATAATTCCTGCCACAGTACTTCTTAAGAAAGTATACATGTACGAGACATTTACGTGTGTAACAATATAAATAATTACAGTAAAATACATTTAATGCGAAAACGCTTAAGACAAAATATTGGTTAACACGAAATAATACAACGCGGTCCCGACAAACTACTATGCATTTTCATCCTTTTTTACTCCATGAGACGAAAAGGTTTCCCTTCTGAGAATGAACAAAATATGGAAAACACTAGTCACGCAGGCGAGATTTAAGAGGGGCAAGAAATAAAGGAGAGGTGGCGTTATGTTTCGTAGAAAGGAAGTTAACTGGGTTTTGAAATACTTTCAGAATAGCCTGTGACAGGAGCCAATTTTCGTTATCTAAGCTACTTATCCACCTTAAGCGTTATCCACCTCTACAAACAACACACAAAAACATCTTATCTCTCCAGCGGCGTAACGTATATCTCAGGATTCTAGGAGGCCCCAAACTTGACTTTGCAGGGAGGCAGGCTCTAATATTTTCCGTTACGCCACTGTATCTCTCATCAATTGGCTTTGGAATTCGGTGACGAGTGCGATTAAAAATCAGTAATTTGGTTGGCGGTTTTTTTTTCTCTTCCTTTTTTTCTATTTTAGAAGAGCCTTTTTACGAACACACTGATAAAGACAACTGCTACTTCGCTTAAAATGAAGTTGGAGCTTCTTAAGGCTGTTGACAAAAATTAAGAAGTAAAAAGAAATCTTTAAAAATTATGGTATAGCAAAATCACAACAAATACGTTTTTAAAAAAAGAACAATTTAAAGAAGTGTTTGAATATATCTATATAAATAAAATGTACTCTAATAAACTTAATTTTATTGAATATATATTTTCTTTCTTTTGCAATACCTTTCAACAAGAAATTCTTTTAACACCAAGCTTTCAGCCTAAGAAGAATTTACCCTAAATGTGTAAATCTAGAAGTTGACATTTTAACAAGCATTTACTCGATGATTGAGGGAATTGATTATGGGATGTGTTTGTGGGACATTAATATAGAAAGCACACACACATACCAGGAACGGCTGATAGCGAGAGGGGAATTTCCATGACAATATGTTATGCATTTAAAAATGTTCGTGCAACGCCTGGGGGAAATATACCTGTCTGACAAAGAAAAGAAGCGAAAAAATTTCGAAACAGGGAATTTTAATTCATACACTCAGTAAAAACCCAAGCAACGGCGGGCTAAGCGAAGGATGGGGTGGAAGCCATTTTGAAAAAGAGTATTAGAAGTGCTGATTTTGTGAAGGAAAGTTGAAAATTTATAAAGTAGAGAAAGCCCGTGCAACGCTGGGCCATGCAGCTAGTCCATGCATTAAATTTAGTAACTGGGATACGTTCTTGCTTTTTTTCGCACAAATTGTCAAAGTCTAGCTCTTAAAATATTCTGAGTTTAATTTTTTTTTCATACTTTGTTTTTACAATCACTTACGTTGAGAAATAAATTTCACTTAAACACTATGTTATGATGACATTAAAATGTTTATAGCTGTGCCAGAAATCCCGTGTATTTTGCATGAATTTGCAATCTAAAATTTTGAAGCTTCATTAGAAAAGTATTTAGTTTTGCTGACTAACGAGTAGAGTTATCTTCTGGAACCCGAGATAGTAAATAATAGAAAATTCATAATCTAGTAGGAAGTATTTATATATAAAGATAAAACGCGTTTTAATATTCCTTTATTATAATAAAAGTTTAAAAAGTGTTCAAAATAAAGTTATTATACATAAATAAAATCTTCAGTTTTAAGGAATATAAGATGAGGTTTATATACTTCTAACTATACAAACTTCATAGTGAACTTAAATCCATTTTGCATACATGTTTATTTCTCAATTTTTTTATTGTGACTCGTGAAACCCCTGGGTTTCGTGGAACACAGTTTGAAGACCACTGTTCTAAGTTAACCTTAAAACTAAGCGTGTTTTACAGGCAAAATCTTAATGTAGACATTAAGTAAAGTTTGAATCGCAATAAAATAAATGATTTTTAAATTGTAAAAAATTAGTAATAATGAATAATATAACGAGTAATATCCAATTTTGGGTTAATTTTTAACACAAACAAAAGAAAAATAAATTTCAATTCTCCCTTCATTGTTGAACATGAAAGAAATGGAAAATACTCTCAATCCTTTTTTCTTAAATCTTACATGTTGATTTGAAATCATGATTCAAGAACGGAATAACTGAAGTAAATTCATCAAATAAGATACAAAATTCATAGCTCTTTCAGACAAGGCAAAATCAATAACTATGTTTTGAGTAACAGCTCTTTATTGTTTTTTCCATTGCTTCTCAACTTTTCAATGACATCGTACACAGCTGTCACTAATTCAGCAAAACATAATAAACTCTAACCCTTCCTTACATTCACTTTTTGCGTAAGATATATTGTCGCAGTTTTTGTAAAGAAAGTTTAGAGCAATATCGAACGACTTCTCTTACTTCTATAAAAATCTTAGCTTTCAACTTTTGTTGCCAAATCTGATTTACTTTCCTGATGTATATTTTGAGAAAAATCGCTATATTTTTTGTTATTTTTTTTCCCAAGGATTCCCCCCCAAATGGTACTTTTTGAAAGCAGGAATGTTTTGTTTTATAAACTTTTAGTAAACAGAGAACAAAAGTAAATAAACTTTTCTGCAATTTGTAGTCTTCCATAAAATAAATATCATCAATTTTGAGCTTTTCACTAATCTAATTGAATTAAGATAAAAAATTTTTACAATTTTATTAAGTGAGATCCTTTGAAAATGTCTTCCTATTTTCAGCAATTCCTTTCAAGAAAACTTTTTATTTATTGCTAATTTTTCAAAACTTCTATATTATTAACAATTTTTTGAATCTTTTTTTCCCCTTAAAATCATCTCATCGACTTTTCTTAGAATGTACCACATTAAAAAAAACAAGTTGTAAACGGAAAAAATTATTACATACAATATTACAATACGTATATTTCAATACTGTGAATACCATGCATTGAGCAGTCTAATGCCTTACAATGAAATGCAATCAACAAAAATTATGATGCATTCAGCAAAAAGATAAAAGTATACTCTTTTCATAATAATTTTAGTTTTAATATATAGAGATATGTTTATAATCCTTCTTAACTTCATTTTTTTAATTGTTTATTTTCCTTGAATGTGGGTTTTATACTTACTTCTGTAAGCCCCGTGTGATACTTTGTGGTGCACGGGGATTTTATAATTGTTTTTAATAAAAAAAAAATAGAGAGAGAGAATAAAAAAGGGGCAAAAAAGAAATAAAAGAGAAAGAGACACAAATGATAAAACTTTTAAATAATGGAATTATGTCACAACTTTAAAGACATCCAATATTAAACACATCAAATATTTTTAATTTAGCCTGAACAATAAAAAAAACAGCTTATAAGGTTATTCTAAAAAATAATAATTTTAACAAAAACCCAGCTTTATATATAATTAAGGATATATATAATTTCCTAATTCATAAATTCAATATAAAACAAAATGTTAAATGTTCTACTGAATATTGTACTAATCTTTTCAGGAATAAATCTCATAGCATTAACATTTTACAAAAAATATTGAATAAATATGTTCAACACTTTCAAACTCAAAATATTAATATTTAACGGCTTTAAACTATAATAAAAAACTAGCTGCATGGACCGGCGTTGCACGGGCTATCGCTACTTTTACAAATTTTCTCTTTCCTTCACAAAATCAGCACTTCTAATACTCATTTTCAAAATGACTTTCACCTCCCCCTCCACCGCTTAGCCCGGCGTTGTGATCAGGCGCTTTCTCTTTTCCTCATGACACCAGCATTTCTGTATGTGTGTGTGTGTTTGTATGCGCACAATGTGAGTGATTTCTAAAATTATGTCAAAAAATTTCCCTTTTTCGAAATTTGTTCTATTCCACTTATTTTTTATTTAAGACAGTTTTCTTTCCCTCTCTATAGCCCGAACACGTTTTTTTTTAGTTTAAAATTATTGTTCTATCTTCCCCTCCTTCTCGCAGATAAGATATAGCTTCAAATTTCGATGTATGACTTGCAAAAAACAATACTGCGTTAGAATTAAAAAATTATTAATGTGAAGCAATAAAAAGAAAACAATTCTGATGCTAAGAGTAAAACAAAAAACGTTCATCTCATTTTTTAATAATAGTTAATTTCTAAGAATCTAAAATAATAAAATAGATTTCAGATTTGCATGAATAAATCAATCGCTACATATAGTTAGCTTAAAAATGTCTCTAAAATGTATTTTGATCCAAAATAATAGACGATGTACTTTTTAATTAACAAAGAATTCCTTTAGTAATGAAATAATAGAAACAATCCTTTTAAAAAAACATATATATATATATTTATTAAAATCAAATTTCTATAAGTAATTCATAAAAAAAAATTTACAGATAGGTATTGAAACGATTGCTTTTTTCTGAACGTTTGAATATTTGATTAAACACAGAAATATATATAACTTAGAAAAAAACAGTATGGGGGAAAGCCTAGATATATATATTTATATACATGTACTGAAAAAAACATTTAAAAAAAACCCGATCTGATAAAAATATTTTTATATTTCATTTTAATTTTAACCTTCAAAAAATGCAACAAAAATAGTGCTTAAATATTTCTCACAAAAAAGAGAAAAAACGAAAGTATTTTTTGAAAAATTGTAAAAAAAAAGTTTTTGATATTCAATTTCGCCAAATCTGGTGAATTTCAATATTTATAGGCGCTCCTTCTTTTCTAGTGTAACCTTTCATCAAACGTAGAAGGCTGAGTAGAAAAAGTTTTCTTGCGCCAAACAAGTTTTCGCTGTCAAACTCACACACACACACACACACAGAGCTATTGTAAAATTTATTTTTTTTTAAAGTTTTAATTTGTTTTCGGGCTTCATTTTTAAGTTAATGCTTTCAAACTTCATATATCGATTGCAAACAACGGTAATTTATAAACAAAAAACTAAAAAAAAGTAATGCTTACATATTTGTCGCAAAAAAGGGAAAAAAACGAAAAAAACAAATTTTTTATTAAAAAACCATATTTTTAAAGAAATTTTATCAATCTTTGTACAGATTACGTATAATATCGTTCTACACACGAAAAAAAGTTTCGTGGGAATATTTTTATTAATAAAGAAGTTATTAAGTATTTAAATAAAATTTTGAGTATTTTTTGAAAAATCGTAAAAAAATAAACAGTTTTTGACATTAAATTTTTTAAATGACTGATTCTAAAAGAGAAAAGCGTGAACTTTTTTTAGTGTAAAATATTTTTTTCATTAACGCGAAAGAAAGTGCGAGCGGAACAACGTAGAATTTTATATATATATAAAAAAGAACCGATTTCGACTCATGTTAAAAAAATCGTAAAAAATACAAAATATAATTATTTTTTAAAATAAATTAGAGCATATCGTGGAGAGAAATAAATGATCTTTACAAATCTGTAATTATTTTTTGTGTGAGTTTCATGAAAAAAATTAGATCGCGTTTTAAAAACGTCTGAAAAAAAGAAGCTCCGAATTTTCCCCTGGCAGTGAGAAATGGAACTAATTATGCGTTTTAAGGTTTTTAATTAACATCTTTTTAACTAATTGGAATATCGGAATATAAATGGTCAAAAACGGGATTCCTCGGATCATTCCTTAAATTTTGGTATCTTCGGCGAGTTTCTGCGTCGTGTGGTTCATGAGAAAATATGGAAACATTCCTACATTGATAAGTTTGTTTACCTACGAATGTTAATAGTGTAGATATATGTAGATCTTTCTTAAAATAAAACACATACTTTTACAATGAAACTTATGATTTGCAAAATAATAACATTTTAAACTGTAACTAATATTACTCTGAATTTAAAAGTGAACATCATAAACATGTTATCAAAAGTTATTCCAATCTTACAAAAAAAGTTTCAAGAGATATCATGAATAAAAAGGTACAGGTTTTAGATTAATAATTTCAAATAATAATGCTATCAAAACCTAAGTTATGAAATCTATTGAAGTTTTTATAACAAAAATTGCATAAAACTAAACATTTCCTATTAGAACTTCAAGGATTAATTTTAGAGCCACACATTTTTCTTCACTGAACAGGATTTTTGACACAATATTTTTTTACAATATATATATATATATATATATATATATATATATATTTCTAAATACACAAAACATTTATTTCAATTCAGTGTTCATATATACTTGCTTTCTTTTTCCCAACAAACAAATAAGGCTTCATGCATATTTTAAACTCTAATCTGCAAAGATGTATATCCTCACAAATCATAAATAAAATAATAATCTGTACTGTAAAAGGACAAATATATTTATAGTAGCTCAACAAAATTGTGCTAAAGAGGAATCTTAGATTTTGCTCAAAACATGGATAATAAGGACATCCGTAACATCTATAATACGAGTAAAATTCAATATATTTACACAATATCTGAATATTTTGATTCTGTTATTGTGCAAAGCATTTACCCAATAATTAAACATTTTATTAATTTGAAAACTATTTAACCTCTAAAACAAGAATATTTCCATAATTGAGATTATGTTTATAATGCCAAACTTTATAAATGGATTTTTTTTTTCAAATGTTCAATAGTCAATATAATGCTTTCTTATTTTGACAATTTAATCAGAATTTAAAGAATTAATTTAATGTTAAATTTATTATCACATGGAGCAATGATACACAAAGAAAAAAATTCTGTCCCTGTACAAAATCTCTATTATTGTATTGCATGTTACATCTGGGAAAAAAAAATAAAATGCAATGAAAATTCCAACTAAAAGTGTCAATTTAAATCAAACACACTTCAAAATAATTAACTCTTTGTGATTCATTTCTGCAGCATATAATCCTTAATCTTAAGTAATTTACATTATAAAAACAAAGATATATAACACAAGATATGTCTTAAGTTTGACAAACACGTTGGTATAATAAAAAAAAACTCTGTTCAGATCAAAAAAAGGAAGGGATTCTAATATGCATTTTGAAATTATTTACATGATATTTTCTTAAAGCATAAGAGTGAATTATGATAGCTTTGCATAAATTTAATAATAACTCTTCACATTTCAAATACATGCTCAACTTATGCCTTGTTACTGCATGCATTGTTTATGCATTACACATTAATTCATACCAATCAAATTTATTGTAATAAATTCATTTTTAAATTTATTTGAGCATCATTCACCAACATTCTAACCAAAGTAAACCACTGGTTTCATCCAATTTCAAAAAGATTTGACTTTGATCACCTAAACATATAATTTTTATTTGATTGTACCCCTTGAAATATAGAAATTTAGAGTCTTTCCCTAGTAAAAAAGTCACTATTTTTATAATCCTTATATAAACTGATTCTTCATGAATGTCAATTTTTAATTTGAATTAGGTCAGTTTATGTTTTCTCACTTACCAATAGATAAAAACTGTTTGATTTACTCAAAATTAAAGTGCACTTATGCATTCAATATTACACATTCAATATTTTTCTGCTTTGAGAATTATACATTTTTTCAAAAGCATAATTTAATGATGCAAAAAAAAAAACAGGATTTATAAAACTTTGAAGAAACATGAAATGATATTTCAAATGAATCCAATTAAGCTGAAGTCAATCGAGGATAAGGGCAGTAAATTCCAATTTAAACACAGTAAAATTCAGCTAATTACTTTTCTCTTAATTTTTTAGTATAAAACCTTTATACACAGACCCTTATACATACGAATAAACTTAAAAAGGAAATAAATGAAAAAAAAGTCACTATGCATCACTGCTTAAAGCCTGCTTTTAACACTAATGAACTAATTTTAAAAAAATTGTTCTAAGCAAAGTTTTGTAAACAGTAAAGCTACACAAAAAATATTAACTTTTTAGATACTACTGGTGATAAAATTTGTAAAAGTATTTAGATGATATACCTTACTCTACAGTAACTAAAATAATGTACTCTTAAATGGTTAAAAATTTAATATAAATCTAAATAAAATTATTTTATATTCATAATTTCAAGGTGGAAATCAGCAGGGTGTGCCAATTATTTCCCATCAATATATGATAAAATTTTAATTATTTTTCTATTAATAGTACAGGAAGACAAACTAAAAAAAACTTAGCTTTATTTCTATTTTAGACATTACTCATTTTAATTGAATTCATGGATTCGCAATTAAGATAAAAACCTTTTTAACTTTTAAACTTATTGAAGGATGGAAAGTTTTTTTTTTACATAATTAATAATGTCAGTAATGTGTAATTACATATATATTTTATTATACCATTCAACTTTTAAGATCCACAAAAATGTTCAATTTTACTATTCATTAACATGCTTAAAGTCTATGAAATATTTGTGTCATATGTACGTAAAAATTAATTAATCTCTAATGAGATTTGATGGTAATTATGTATTATACTTTTGACCAATTTTTTCAAATAAAATTCATGACACGCAATCAATAGTGGAAAATCATTTTCTATGCTTGTGTGAAAACAATAATTATAGTTGCATACGATAATGTTTTTTATTAGGCAAAATTAGTCAACTGTAGTACAGGAAAATACCAATTTTCTTTTTTTTTTGTTCCATTTTTTTTCTTTTAAAACCAATGAAAATGTGTGCAACACTTTTGACAATAAATAAAATGAATCACTTTTATTACAACAGATGGTTTCTACTGAAAAACAATACATTTAACAGTTTTCTGTATATCATTTAAGATTAATATTCCCATTCATTTATCAGTTATCGTTCTCGGAGCTTACAAAAAACTGAATTAAAAGAAATTAAAATAATGGCATACCCATGAAAGTTTTGCCTGCTGAATATTACATATCATCTTTCACAGATATCTAACTACAGTAGTTCTTCAGAAAGAAATCTCAGCACATAAATATTATAAAATTAACAGATCTCCTAAAATTAAAACATGTCACCAAATTTTACAATATATAGCCAAAAGTGAAGGCTGTTCTCATGCACGTTCAAACAAGGGAATATTAATGTATGGCACGTATTGCACTGGATTTGATGACACGTATTGCACTGGAGATGTCTTTTCATTTGGCAAAATACATAATTCAAATCATTGGTTTATAGTATAATATACCAGTAGTAAGTCTCTTTTTATGAAAAGGATTGCAACAAAATCGAGACCTAAAAAGGCGAATTTCCTTTGAAACAGAAACCTTCCAAGCCACGAATATTTACAAGCAATAGTTATGAGAAAAAGGTGCAACTTTCCTTATTATCTCTGATATGTTATCTGTTAAAGAGGATATTTTTTACATCTATAAGGATGCGACATAACTGAGGAAAAAAACATGTCAGACTCCTCCACTTTGAGAGGCTATATTATTTTATCTTCATCATCTACACGAGGAATGTATCTTGATTTATAGGTTCCCTTTGATTCACATATTAAAGAAAATTAATAGTATTCTGTCTAAGGATAAGTTAAAATTATGTATTGGATACTCCATCAAGGTTGTGATGTACATTATTGTTGTGGTTTATAAAAAGTTTTGGAAGAAGCAATTTTAAACATCTTCTGGAAAACAAAAAACTCAAACGAGCAAAACATTATACAAAAAAAAATTTCACATTAAAACTGTTCTTTTAATGTGTTTTCTTTTGACAGTGATACACAACATATGCATTAATAAAAGGTACTTACTGTAACTAGTGGCATGTAATTTACGGAGTACCTGCCCCCAAATTAGGGACATACCTCCTCATCAGAATTAATAAAAAACTAAATTATAAGGGTGGGGTCACATAAAATAAAAGAGAGCGAAAGTTGCAACAAAATTTTTGAGTTTCCTACTACTTTAAAATAGAGTATAACGCTAAAGTGCGAGTGATTTTTTTCAGTTGCTCTCGCCAGTTGAATGTGTTTTCGGTGCGCTTAAAGCAAAAGTGGTTGTTTCTCATTGGTAGAAGGGGAAAGATACGATTATACAGGGTTGCCTGGTTTGCTGCTATAGCATTTTTCAATGTCCAAGTGCAGTGATTTCCAAAGTGGTCTACATAGACCCACAGGGGTCTATGACAACCTGCAAGGGTCCACATCAACAAAAAAATAATTTGGGGGTCAATGAGGTGTAAGTGGAGGTCTGTGTGGTATTGGCTCTCATATTAAACTACATTAAAACGTAAACTCATCGCTACACGATTCTTTACTTCTTATTGCAGGGCTGACATCTACCCGATGTCTGTTATTGTACAGATTTGCAAATATAGTGATATGGTTTGAGAAAAAATAATAAAAACGGGAAATCTGGTAAATAAGTTTAATGTGTAATTCAACCACATGGAGATATTACAATGTTCAGTTCAGTTCAGTGCAAACACAGAAAAAGTGGAGACCTGGCGAACGCCTTATGCTCCGATAAAATTTGATATTACAATGTATTAACTGTTTTTATATTTTGCTCCAAGTTGCAGTTACTATAGCAAGTAATTGCCCTTCAGCATAATAGCCCTTGAGCATATTAAAATTAATAAAGAGTTACTTTCGGGCATGGCATGTGTACAGAAGGCTTAAATGCTCTTGCTTTATTAACACAGGTTTATACATAAACATGTGTTTGTAATTTTACTCGTTAAGTACAATGTTATGCTGAACTGAATAGTTTTCTATTGGAAACTTGACCTTTATATCTCGGTTATTAAATATAATGCATGGATATGCGACACTTGAATCACAAATTCAGATGATTAATACAAGTATGAAATATATTAAAAATTTTCATTACAAATTCAAAATTTTTTTAAAATTGTCTTTGTATAAAATGCCTTTAACATGTTGAACTACTTATTTTAAATTATTATATAATATTAAGGGAATATTTCATCAGAAAAATGCTATAATTTTCACAAATTCAGTTTAATTTCTCGTTGAATTACATACTTCTTTAAGCAATTGTTTATCTCATATTAGATAGAGTTAATATGAAAGTTTTTGATTAATAATAAATATTTATCCTTTGATGAAATACAATGAATTACAAATAAGATAGAAATAATTCAATACAATACATAGAGATGGAAATAAATAGTTGCATAAAATTTCCATTCATAATTTGTACTGGTTATGTCTCTTGACCAGATATTTCTGTTTATTGTTAAACACTCCAGTTCCATTTCATGCAAACTTAAAACTTACTTGGAGAAATGTATTGACATGTTATTTTGTTATCACTAATATGTACCTAAAGTATCCTTTAAAATATAATTATATTTATACTTTAAAAAAATTTTGAACTTATGTCTTAATCTGCTAAATAATTTCGAAAAGCAAAAGTACATCAAGAACTGAAAAAAATTATATTATTATTATTACTGCGAGTGAGCCGGAACAGTTCCCGCTATTGGCTGTATATAGCAACATTTGGCGATATATAGAAGAAAGAAATCATTATAATATACAAGTGCCCAAAATTTGTCTTCGAAACATATGTCACACAAAATATCAGTGATTTTGGCCAATGAACCCTTTAACAATAATTCTGAAAAAGATTCTTTGTAAATCCCTTCGATCAGGGCCGGCGCTAGCAGTTTCGCCGCCCCGGGCAAAGAGTTAAAATGCCGCCCCCCATTTATAACAAAAATTAAATGATATAACCTATACCTTTCCCATGTTTAATGGCAAAATAAAACGTGAGCAAAAAAATGCTATCAATAATGTTGAAGTTTAGATTAACAAAAAAAAATTATTCATTTGTATTTTCAGCACTAAATTAAAATTAGAGTTGCACAGAAAAAAAAAGAGTCATTTCTAGTGTATAATTATAAAATACAGGTATTAAAAAATACTAAAACAAATTATAGAACCACTAAATATCAAACCTTAATTACATATTAAAAATACATTTAAAACGAGAGTTAAAAACTTAAAAGTGTTTCTTTCTCACTTTTAATTCTGGGGGGGTTTTTTTATAATTTCTTTAACATTAATTTCTTCAGCTAGTTCATGTTCAATGGCTATTGTTGTCAAGCCGTTTAGCCGATCCTCGGTAGTAGTGGAGCGTAAAAACTTTTTAATTAATTTTAATTTGGAGAAACTCCTTTCTCCACTTGCCACACTTATTGGGAGAGTAAGTAATATTCTTAAAACCATACCCAGATTTGGAGCAAAATCCAGGTTCGATCTGAATTTTAAAACCTCGATTGGACTTTCTTTTTTATTTAGCAAAGCCAAAACCGCTACTATCTCGTCTGCCAGGTCCAGAGCGCTTATATCTGGTGAATTCCTATCAGTTAATACTGTTTCTACATCTTTACAATACTTTAGTTCGTCATTTTAAGGAGTATATTTTAAATCACAAATATTGTATAAAAATTGGAAATGGTTGCTGTGGGTACTGATCAAATCAGAACTGGATTCAAGTGCATTGATAGCTTTATCTCTCTCTAATGTGAACAAATAAAACTCTGCCTTATATTTCAAAGTAGGATCGTCTATCGGATCACCTTGTGCTTCATAGTCGAAATTAATATTCCTTCTTCGAACTCTATGACACGTTAAATTTGTCTAGAGCTGAAAGGTCCTCCCACTGGTGTGGTGTGGTAGTTAGGAGAGGGAGATGCCAGCTCAGGTGTCATCCACGACACTTGACCATGGTTCAAAATTACGTGGTCCGTCGCCAAAAACCCTCGTGCAGCTGAACACACAATGCGACGTTAATATTCACTCACTCGAACTCTATGAAGTGGCTTGGGAAGCTCAAAATTAGCCGGTATGTCAGTTTCGTTGGGGAGTTCTCAAGCACCGCAAATCATTTCATTAAAAGCTGTGTCCTATGTAAGATTCTTGAAAAGATCTTTACAACTTTTCAAGAGCTCCATAGCAGAAGGTAAATCATAGTCTTTCATCTGCAAGAGCTTACTTATAGGATTGATACAATTGAAGATTTTGTACCAAATTACAATGCAGCATAACAGTTTAAATCAGGGGTACTCAACCTTTGTTTAAGCCAGGCTGCAAAGACATGATAGGTATTTCACGCAGGCCGCATACACATGCCAGTTATTTCATGCGGGCTGCAACATGCGGATAATGGAAAAGACACATTATAAGACCAAAGCAACTTTGACAAAATTTGTAAAACTAACTTTTTTGGCTTTTATATTAATACTATATTAACTTTTCTATCAAACACGCACACACAAACATTTACCTTAATGACTTTTTTTTATAGTTATGGGGTAATTTCTATTTCCTTTTATCAATCTCTTCCTTACATTCTACTATTAAAAAAACAGATTACAAAATCGATACATTTAATTGCTTGATTAAAAGAATTCCTTACTTAATTTTTAGCACATTGTTCTCTAACATTGAATTTCTTAGTGCAATGGGCCATGACCGGGCCACTCAGAAAAGGCCGGCGGGCCACATGCGGGCTACAGGTTGAGTATCACTGGCTTAACCTGTTTAAAATACCTTAATAACCCTGAAGCCTTTATAGAGTTGTCAATCTTCGAATTATTACAAATAGCAAGTAAAGCATCGTATATCGATCCTATTTGATACCTTAGTTTTTTTAATGCATCTATTTGGCTTTACCAGCGATTTTGTTTGAAATCACGTATCTATTTTATAAATTGTGTTCATCATATTTTTATTTCTGTGACGCACATTTTTCTTTCACTTTAATTAAATAGTTTTATAGTAGGAACACACACAAGCAAAAAAAAAATATAGTACCTATATTCTTTCACATTAATTATTGTTCTGTAACAATAAAACTTAAATTAAATCCTTTTTCTGTTGCTTTTTATTTCTGTCATATAATTTTGACATCCTTTTGTTGCCTTTTTAAAAGATTTTATATATTGCTATAGATTGGAACATATTATTACTAGATTTTTTTTTCTTAAAAATACATACTAACGCTTTTAAGCCTTTTCCCAATCATACATTTCAAAGAAAAATACATTTTAAATGAATTTTGAGATATATAATAGTAAAATGAAACAGTAAATATATAAAAACTATTGCAAACTGAAACCACCGACTTTTTAATTTTTAGTGCACCATTGTTCTACAGAACACTTATTAAGAGCCTCTCGTTTATGTATTGGATGAGTGATTATGTTCTGGAACTCTTTTGATATATTGAAATAGGAATTCTAAGTATTTTTTATATTTGTATTCGTTGCAATTAAACGATTGAGATTTAAAGCCTTTATACATTAATAAAACACAAATAAAACATATTTTAATAAGATTGAAACTTAATTTTAAAAATGCTTTGGAAGTTATTTAGGCTTAAAGTCATTGTTGTTTGCTTATTAGGGCTGCCAATTCTATGTTATTTTGATATCACTATATATTCAAATTAATTATCTATTTAATAATTATCTTTTGAAATTTAAAATTCACGCCTGAAATTTTACAATTTACCTAAGTAATGTGTTTGCATTAAATGTTTGTATTTTTAAAAAATATTAGTATTTTTCTTTTGGTTTAAAATCTCAGTCTTTTAAATATTTTCTTAAAATTTCTTCATATTAAACTGCAGATAATTTATTTACTAAATTTTTAAATTTTTTGAAATATGCATTTTGAGGAGCTTTATTAGTATTATTAGTAGCATACAGAATGTTTTACAATATTTTAAAGATATACATTTTTTATGTATTTTTATAATTAATTATACACATAATATATATAATTATACACGTGATTAAAATTATATACGTAACAGTGGTGCACACAGGAATTTTTCAAGGGGGAGGGGGGTCTGGGGTCGAAAGTTCACCATTCGTGTATCATGCTCCTTTTGATTTTGTTGATTTTGGGGAACAAAACACAGTAAAAAACTAATTATTGAATAAATAATTAGCATTAATTAATAAAATTAATCATTAATAGCAAATACTTAATTAAATTTTACATACTATGTACTTAGAACTATAATCAATCGGAAAAAATCAAGGGCTTTGGGGGAGTCCGACCCCTCCCTTGTGTGCGCCATTGATACGTAATATATATAAGTAATTACTCACATAATTAATTCTTAGACTGCATTAAATATTCCTTCAAATTGTCCGTGTAAAACAGAGGTTCCCAAACTTTTTTGTCTCATAGACCCCTTGCCATGTTTTTCGGCTTGGGGTAGACCCCTGCTTAATTAATATTGAATTTTTGCAAATGTATCTACTTAATGTCTTTTTGATAGCTAGTACTCTACTACTAGTACTTTAAAATAATTCAATTTATAACTAATGAAGTCAGTGGCGTAACGGAGAACATTTGAGGCCCCCTGCAAAGTCAGGTTTTGGGCCCCCACGTTAAATTTTACAAAGGGTAGGCACTTGCGTCAGTCAGGCTTTGGGCCCCTTAGAACCCTGGGCCCCCCGCGATGCGGGGGTGTACGTTACGCCACTGAATGAAGTATAGAGTTAAAGTTTAAAAAGCATATATTAATTAATTAAAATAAAAGTTAATATATAAAATAACTGTTAAGTAAAATAACCAAACAACATACAATTGATTTTAACGAGAGGGATGAATCTGGAGCTACAATGACAAATTTTCAATATTTAGTATCAATCTTGTCAGGTTTAACCTTAAATCTCCTTTGTTAGAAGTGTCCAGTTTCTTTTTTTGGCAACTGCGCTGAAACTCTTTCTTACTAGGAAAAATAATTAAAAACTTCCTTACTATATTCCATAATTCGGGACAACTAACAGGTTTGCCTTTTTGAAGCCAAAATTGGTGGCATCCGTTTCTAAACTTTAAAATCTTCATTGATGATATCACGATCAGTTCCAGTTGTCATGTGACTTTTTTTCAATATGACCATATTAATTCATTGCCTACTGTTGTATTACCATAGTCAAAGCATTCTCAAACCTGGTTTCAAGATCTGAATAAAATGCAGTTAAGTGTTGAACGTAGGTTAAAACGTGCTGACAGATTTGTGACGAATCTGTACGAAACCTTTCCACTAATCTTCTTAGGCGTCTTTCTGGGGAATATAAATTCGCGTTTATTTCCAATCAACTCCAAAAAGAAGTTTGGGATATTTAAATTAGATAAGGTATTTAAGTCGAGGGTTGCGAGATAGCAAGAGAGATGATTGTAGGCTATTGAGCCGCTAACTTTAAAGGCAAAACTAGAGGATTCAAAGAGATTAGATTCGTGAAGACGTCGTGCTGTTAGACGTACCAGAAAGCTGATATAAGCCAGTGGTAAATATAATTCACGTACGCTTAAAGTAAGCGCCAGTTTGAGATACTTAGTTAAAGTTAATGACAATTAAGAATTCGAATACGTGTGTTTCTCGGATCTCCTATTTCGGTAAACCTTACTTGAGTTGAGCTAGATTAGTAATTAATTGTATTCCTAGTAATTTAATTTAATATAAAGACAAATCCCTTTAGAAGACGTAACATTATTATATTACTTGTTATCAGAGATTTTTGAGGAAAATTATAACAAAAATAAATAATATTATTATTCAAAATGGCTTTTGGTGGTTCTTTGCCTCAAATTAATCTTGGTGTTCAAGGTGTGACCCAGGGGGGTCATCACAGATTGTCTGGGTTAATTTTCGAAAATTCTGGACCTTCAGCATTATACTTCTTTGGTTTAACTTTGGAAAGATACACTGAAATGGTTCCTGTTTAAAAAAAAAATTATGCTGTCACCTTGTACGGTCAAATTAACCTCATTAAATTTAGTAAATAAATGGGGGTCTATATAGACCAATTTGGGAATGACTGGTGCAAAAGGTCTTAATTAAAAAGATATCGTACAAATTCCTTTTAAAATGGCAATAACATGCACAAAAAAAAATCGTTGAAGTTTTCGAAATTTAATCTTACAAAATAATGGCTACCTTAACAGTCTTAGAATAGATTAGAAAAATTATATGTTTATTTCACATGTTGCATTCAATAAAAAGAAAAAAAGTGTCTATATAAGTAAAATTAACTTTTTATCCTTTGAAAATTTTTTTAACAGTTTGAAGCAATATGAATTAAATATTTAGCAATTATAGACTAGTTCATTTATTACTAAACAAAATTATCACAATATATATTACAATTACAAAACAAAATCATCATAATAAATATAACTACGTTGTACTTCAATTTCGAGTTATTGCTGTTAGGATTCTTTATGAATCGTAAATAATTAATGAATGTACTCATTAATGTTTTGCTTTTTATCTAAATCTAAAAGAGAATTTAAAAATGAAAATATTGTTACCTTTTTTGTCGTCCGACTTTGTTTTGTCTGCATGAGCACAGGAAGCTAAAAGAATTAATTCGGAAGTCAAATTGACACAAGATTCCCTCTGTTTTCTAGGAAAAAGGGTTTTTTTCTCAGGGTCATTCTGCCCCTCTTTCCATTCATAAAACTTGACCGTGCTTTTCTTCACTTTTGTTGAGACTAATTTCTGCCAAAATCTATCTCTTTCAATAGTACCCGAATTCACGCATACAAAGCAGCAAGAGTTGTACGAAATTAGTTGAAAGAGAAGGAACCGGATGCCGAAATTCTTCTTTGTCGCCTCCTTCCCCCTTCCCCCATGGGACCAGCGTTGGGAAATACGGCTTTAAATACTAATGAATACTCGTTAAAAAAATTAAAAACTCTAGGACTCCATAGAAAACGTGAATATTTTACATATATATTTTTAATTTTGTTCTTCGAATTTTTATTTTGACTCTTAGAATCCCTGGGTGTGTGTAATCTTGGTTTATTTTCTTCATAAACTAATTAATTTTACAGCCAATTTGCCGCCTCCTAAGGTTGCCGCCCCGGGCAGGGGCCCGGCTTGCCCACCCCTAGCGCCGGCCCTGCTTCGATAAATATATAAAATTGATCCAAGTACTCTTCTTGGAACTTCTACTTGTAACTAAATCAATGCAACAAATTTATTCAGGATTATATTTTTGCAAAAATAAATCTAATGATATAAAATAAATCTAATCTCTATTAATGATAAATCTTCGACAAATTATACAAATAGCAATAAATGCATATTTTTTACATAGTAAAAAAATGGTATATGTGTGTAACAGGTTTATACCATTCAGTCAAACTCTGAAAAACATATGTGTTAATAGATACTACGCAAATATATTACAATTATTATTCTTTTGTAAAAGAATTATGGATTTGCAGCTACCTTACAGCTCAACATAACGACTCCAAAACTGAACTGAATTGATCTGTTATTCTTGTAGCGTGCCTGATGCACCATGTGTTGTAGTTTATAGAAGTTTACCTCTTAATTGCTCATTTAATCTTTAAAGTTAATAAATGTTTATTGTTATTTAATTCAACCGTGTTGTAGTGAAGAATGCCTAACCACGCAACGCGGCAGTGGTGACCCCTTTTGGACTTAAAAACACGTAAGCTATTCTGTTCTACTGGCGAATGCAATACAAATTCTTCTACTACGGATGATCAGTACGTAGCGAAAGATTTTTTTTCTCCTTCTCCTCAAGGCCACTTGAAGCATCTGCTCGGAGATTCGTTTCGCTTCCTGCTTATTCAACAATATGACTAGTGAAACCGTTGAAGTCGCTCGTATTGCGTTGCGGCTGCCGCCGTTTTGGAAATCCAACGTTCGTCTATGGATTGCGCAATGCGACCATGCATTCACATTCAGTGGTATCTCCAGTGATGATACTAAATATTCTGCTTTGGTTGCGAACCTGGATGCTGAAACTCTCTCCTACGTGTGTCTCTACATTGTGTTAAGCCCTCCGAACAGTGACAAATATCACACTCTCTCGCAGCGGCTCATCACCCAATTTAGCGACTCGGAGACTCAAAAAATTAAGAAACTGCTTACTGACCTTCAGCTAGGAGATGAGAAGCCCAGCCACCTGTTGCGAAAAATGAAAGAGCTGTCTAATGGCCAACTCCAGGATGACTTTCTGCAAAGTTTGTGGCTTCAAAGAATGCCACCACAG
>BMAU01018498.1:0-44326 GCA_019973935.1 Trichonephila clavipes
AACTTTAAGATCACATTGCATATAGAAATAGGAATCCTGGATAGATTAAAAACCTTTTTCAGCTATATAGAATTTTTTCCAGTATCTAGAGCACTGAAGGAATTGAATTATAAAAGATTTTTCTCACCTTCCTCCTCTCTCATATATCTTGCGCCTAAGTATCAGCCTATAAGCTCTAGGCTTCTTCTACTGTTAGGATGTCAGAGAAAAGAGAACCAGTTGAATAGTCATCAGCTGATTGTCAGAATGGAGGGTTGGGGGAGAAGTTCCGCTCGCAGTGAAACAGGCAGGGGACGAAAAAAGAGTTCTTCAATTGACGTTTGGTGATGTTGCGTTGTTGTTTGGTTTCATTCGTTTGCAAAGCAAGCTCAGAAGCTTGCTTGGAGAGTTGTTGCTCTGTGCAGCATACGGTGGGTGGATGGGGGAAGATTTCTGAAGGGGTTCTGCGTGTTGATAGTCATGTTGTAATGGTAGGGGATGGATGAGTGGAATCTGGAAGCTAATTCTGCAATCAGGGTGTGTATTGGTTCAACTCTTAGTTCCTCGTGAAGAATATATCTTGGTAGGAACAGAGGAGCTCTTGCTATTGTTCTGATTGCTCTATTTTGGATGTGCTGGAGATTGTCAATGTGGATGGTTCCTGCTGATCCCCAGATTGGACAGGCATAGAGAAGGAGGGGGCGGAGGTATTGTTTGTGAACAAAGAGTCTATTTTTGAGTGACAGTTTGATTTCCTGCTGATAATGTCGTTTAGAGAGTAGAACTTCCAGAATTTTTTTTGTGGTTTCCTCAAAGTGAGGTCTGTATGTCAGGTTGTCCTTGATAATTAGTCCAAGGTAGTTAATTTCAAAAGTCCATTCTATTGTATTGTTCAAGATTTGGAGGGGAGGAGGGCTATTGTGAGATCTAGTTTTTCTGAAGACAATAACATGTGTTCTTTCATTGTTGCTGGCTATCCACTGTTTGGTTAGCCATATTTGCAATTTAAGGATGTAATTTTGAGTGAGGTTGATGGCTTCTTCCACCATGCTTCTGTTACAAAGAATTGCAGCAGCATCGGCGAAGAGGCAGACTGTTGTGTTATCGTTCGTGGGGAAATCACAGGTATAAATATTGTAGAGGGCCGGACTAAGGATGGATCCTTGAGGAGTTGGTTAGGATAGGACGTTGGCTGTAAAGAACATTGTTTAGTTTTACATTGAAAGTTCCATTGTCCAGATAGCTAAGATGTATAAATTTTTAAATAAGCTTTAAATAGTCTAGTTGAACATTTTATTCTTCTATAAGTACAGTGCAGAATTTGATTATGTAAAATCAGAACTTCGTAGTTATCAAAAATCAATACATTATAACTTTCTGTAAGCATTTCATTTTCTGTTAGAGGGTTGAGTAGACAGAGGAAAAGCTTCCAAAATCACGAAATTTAAGAACTAATTTATACCTCTGGAATTTCTTGGATTGTTTATTGTTAAAGTTTATATTTTAAATCTTTCACGATATGCGAAGCAGCGCAATTAAATCTTAAGAAAGAAAATTTAGTGTTTAAGAAAGATACATTTCTGCTCTCTTCTGCGTTCCACAGAGAATTCAAATGGCAGGTATTGTTTTTGTTGCCTTTTGCTTCAAGAAGCTGTAGAAATATAAAAATAAGCTTTAAATTGTCTCTCTAAACGTTTTATTCTTTGATAAGTACAGTGCAGAATTTAATTATGATATATTCAGAGCTTCGTAGTTATCAAAAATGAATACATTATTACTTTGTGTAAGCATTTCATTTTCTGTTACAGGCTTGAGTAGGCACAAAAAATGCTTCCTATATCACGAAATTTAAAAACTGATTTATACCTTCGGAATTATTGGATTGTTTTATGTTAAAGTTTGATATTTTAAATCTTCTACAGGATCCAAAACTGTGCAATTAAATTTTAAACTAAAATTTAATAGTTTATTACGGTTATTGAAAATAGTTTTTGCTGTATTGTCAGAGCTTTCTTAATTATTAAACTGTGAGATGGGCATTGCACGTAGAAATAGGAATACTGGATAGATTGAATATATTTTTCAGTTATATAGAATTTTTTCCAGTATCTAGAGCGTTGAAGGAAATGAATTGTAAAAGGTTTTTTCACCTTCCTTACAGTATCGCGCATTATCCTGGTGAAATACAAACAATATAGTCATTTTTTTGTCAAAAATAATTACCATTTTCATTTTATACCTGAAAGGAATGTGGGGAATTTAAGGTCACAAAGATAAAACTGACTTTGCTGCGTAAATTGTGTTAGGGTAACCTTCATGATAATTTGTAGTTTTCTCCTTAAACAATTGTTTCAGTCCGGTAGGGTGGGAGAGAATTTGGGAAAGAGATAGCAAAAATTCTTTCCAAACATTCGATGGGGAAGAAGGTTCAGTGATTCACTTTTAAAATGTACATAATTTCCTTTGCAGGTTCTGGTTTACTAGCAGCGGTAACCATTGGGCTCATACACTTTGCTTGTGCCAGGGAAATATCTCAATATTTTTTCTGTTGTGTCCCTATGAGCTGGATTTATATTTTCATCCATTTGTATGTTCTTCTTGTCCTTAATAACATTCGAATTCAATCTTTTTTTAATTGGGTACTTTAAGCGCCTACCTAATAAGGGTTCCAAATGCTTTCATGTTTGCCATCCAGCATTTGATAAAAGTACCTTCACTGTCTAGAGTTAAATCGTATTTACTCTTGAAATTGCCCCAGAATTACAGCAATTGCATTTTTAATTGAAGGATACACTAACATTCATCACTGTATATTCTTAACTGGGTTTTAAAAATTAGTTCCAGGGGAATTCGACTTTTTTCTCCCTTTAAATAATTTTCAACCCCAGATTTTCTTTGTCGATACTTTCGTGATCACAAAGCCGCTAATGATAAGTAATCCAAGAGCTTGATTCTTTCTCTAAAGGAAAAGAAAGAGAGGGCTTGGAAAATATAGTGCTCTTTTAATATGCATATTCAATCGTTCCTTGGGCACTGCAAAACCAATTTTACAGCCTCGCTGATTACTTTTTTTATAATCCTAAATTTGTAAGTAAATTCTTCTGCATTTATATTAACCCTCTAAGTGGATGACCCGCTAATTGAAACTCACTTGGAAAGCGGTCTACTTTTTCAGAGCTAGTGGTAGCGAAACGGTTTCTTTTTAATTTTGCGAACTTCATCGAAAGTGCACCACAGTTTTATGGCTTCCCCTCTTAAAGCTGTGTGAGGTTCTGAAATGGGTTTTGCTGAGGACGATTCGATTGCTTTTTTGGTTTCTGTGTTGTTGGAAAGGGGAGATTTCTTATTCACAGCTGTTGCCTAGGGTGAGTATTGTGTGATGGACATTTTATCCACTTCACGGCCAACAGAAACTTCTCCCAATTTATTGCAAACAAGAATATAAATGGTAAAAAATAAAGTTGTAAAGAAATGACTCATTCAAAGTTGAAAAAATATTTTTAATATATATATATATATAAGCAAAAGAAAATTTATTTTTTTGTCCTATTATTTTTAAGAGCTTTAAAAATTTTCAAAAAGAACATTTTTTTTTTTTTGGTATTACAATTTTAACCAGATAAAAGCTCTCTGTAGTCATTGTTGAATATCACACGAAGAAAAGTCAAGAATATTTTCCTGTTATTATTATTTTTTTAATTATGAGGTAAAAAGTAAAAGTGATTGTTTTTTTATTTAACAAAATTATAATAAATGTATCATTATATATAAAGAATAATTTTATAAAATAAAACTGGGCTTTCTGCAATTTATTATATTTTTAATTAACAAGAACATAAGTCATTTCAATGCCTTCAATTTATGCAAATTTTAATCCTTATCTTTATATTTTTCTGTCGAATGATTTTTTTCGCTCTAAATCAACATAACTTGCACTGAGAGAAAATACCCTCACTACGTCAGCATTTGCACACATAATACACATTCAATCAGTGGCGTACACAAGGGAAGGGATCCTTGGTTCCATCCCCCCAATGCACGTGATTTTTTTCCCGATTGATTATAGTCCCATATATATATGACTAGCTGCATGGCCCGGCTTTGCACGGGCTTTCTCTTTCCCTCATGACGCCAGCAATTATGTGTGTGTTTGTACGCACGCAATGTGAGTGATTTCTAAAATTATTTCATTAAATTTCCCTTTTTCGAAATTTGTTCCACATATTTTCGATTTAAGACAGGTTTTTTTCCCCTCCCTCTAGCCCGGCATAGCACGTTTTTTTTAGTGTAAAATTACTGTTTCCTCTTCCCCTCCCCTCACAGATAAAATATAGCTTCAAATTTCGATCTATGACTTTTAAAAAACAATATTGCATTAGTTAAAAAATTATTAATGTGAAGCAATAAAAAGAAAACGATTCTTTAGTTAGCTTAAAAATGTCTCTTATATGTATTATTATCCAAAATAATAGACAATGTACTTTTTTAATTAACAAATAATTAATTTAGTAATGAATTAATAGAAATGCTTTTAAAAAACATATGTATATATATATATAAAGTTATAAAAAAAAACAGTATGGGGGAAGCTTAGATATATATTTACATGTACTGAAAAAAAAAACATTAAAAAAGAAAAAAAAAACATTTTGATATTTAACTTTAATTTCATAGTTTTCCTTCCACTGTCATAGTTACAAATTTTGTGTAATGAACGCTTAAAATAGTGTAAATAATTTATATCAGGAAGTGTAATACATTAATATTATTTTATTTGTTGTATTTATTTTATGTTAAAATCTTGCCACCACCTCTCCCTTTTATTATGAAATAAAAACAGTGACGACACTGATGAAGGGAATCAATGAAAAGCGAAAGCACACTGAGGCATGGCGTAGACAAAACAGAAGGGATAAAAAAGATAGATGAATGCTGTCACGGGCTTTTTTGCAAATGGCAGAATTTTTTCCTACTTTCTGGACAATTGTCGTTATGTTTTGAAAACTTCTCACAATATCTTTATAAATTTTAGCCTATGTGTTATTCTGATTTATAAGCTATATTACTGTAAAGTTTCTTTAAAATCCATTCAGTTGTTTTTGCGTGAAAGACACACAAAGATACTCACAAACTTTCGCATTTATAATATATATTAGATAAGTATTATATATATATGCATTGTTTTGTACAGTAAGTAACTGTTATTAATAATTAATTTTTTAATGTTTTTTGTTCCCGAAAATCAAAAGAATATGTTAGGTTGTGAATTGGAGTATAGGAGAATAGTGGACTTTTGACCCTGGACCCCCTCCTTGAAAAGTTCCTGTTTGTGCTACTGCATTCAATCAATAAGAAAATATATTTTTCTTAAAGTGTGTTGGCGAAAGTGTTTCTGTCCATTTTCTATTCAAATTTAATTTTTAATCTTCCCTTTCCTTTAGTATTTCATCCTTTAAATGCATATTCGCACATATCTATGAATGGTAACTATATCTTTCTATTCAGTTATTACAAAGATGTATTACCAATTAATTTTGTCTTTTAAAATAGTACACTTAAAACAAATTACGTAAGTAAAATTAGCTGATAATTAATAATATAACAAATTTTATAAGCAATTTTAACAGTTAGAAATGTATCCTTAATTCCAGTACTAGAGCCCTATAAATTGTTTTTTTGTTCTTAAATATTAACAGTAATAATTCATAATCATCATCATAACTCGTTCTATATTGCAAAAAATCCCTACCTTTTGCTTTTGAAATACTATTATATTAAAAATTTTGTGTAGTTTAATAAAAAAAAATTACGCCTGTGGGAAAAAACGCATCATAAGTTTTGGGTTTTAAATAATTTTCTCGTAAGTATAGAGAATTTTTCTAAAGGCATAACAATAGCTTAAGCATAAAAAAAAATCGGGGAAGGGGTGCATTTTTTTTTAAGGATCATATATTTGGAAAACTTGCTACGAATTTTTGATCTGAAAACCAATTAGGTTTTAAGAAATTTTAATGTTCTGAGTTTTAATTTTAGTTTCGGTTTTATATTTTAAAGCATTTTTGCATTCCTAAATTGAATTTTTTTTTTTAACACAATCCATTATTTTGTGTGAAATGGCTATTAACTGCAATTTTAATTTCTAACATCATTTCTGTTTGCTCATGTTTTTGAGTTTTCTCACATTTACTTAATTAAGATTGATTTAAAGACCAATATATTTTTTGACATATAGTTTATATAATTTAAAAGCTCTTTACTTTGTTTTCATTAATTTTTTTCCTTTTGAAAAATGCCATGACCAAAATGTATGCAGGTTACTGTGAGAAATAATACTTGAGAGGGATGGAATATGACTGAAAATGGTAAATCTAAAATCCAGCTTTCAGGTGATATTACAATTAGACTACAGAATACAAATGTTGCAGAATGAACTAAATATTTCCCTGATGTACCAAACTGCATTATAATAAATATATTGTAGTTCTACATTACGGTATTTTAATGTCATGCAACAAAAACTTAAAACTTGCTTAACTGCCACGATGGGGAACTGAGAAAAAAAATAGATATCATTTACAAACTTGGTGATTTCTGGATTACGTTTGTATCACTATTATTTTCTGTATAGATAATTGCCCTCCTGATAACTCCCTTTGCAAACTTCCACACCAACACCAACATGAGGACTTTGGGCCTCGATATATTTAACGTGCATCAGCTCCTCTTCAACGCTAGGCTTTAGTGGCATCACGGTTCGAACATCAGACACGAGTTCATGGCCATGACCACCAGGCTACCGTGGCTCTGAAAGAAAATAGCAAGCTTGAAAGAAAGGTAGTGGAGAAGTATATTTGAAGGAATAACTTCAAAACTTAAAGAAAAAAACAAAACATCAACATTTATTTTAGAAATAATAGTTAATATAACTTCGTATACCTAAAACCATTTTATACACAGTGTATTTTGAAAGGGAACATTTCCCCTTTTAGAGAAACTTACTATAATTATGTCAAATCACTTTCATTTTGCTGTAAGGGGATCCCCGAACCAATGTCATTTTTTTTTATACACAAATTTACTTATGGTTGAATCCAATACAATTCCCTACCCAATGAGTGAAACATCTTTTTTATCATATGAGTTGTGTTTGAATAGGAGAGGGTTAGTTAATAAGAACATTTAAAACAGGTGTCGGCAATCTATGAACCTGTGGCACGTGGTACAATTCTCGGCGGCACTCCTCACTACGCTGCAAATTTGTCAATTTTTGAGTGGATGGAAGTTGATAACTTTGTATAATAGACCTTATTTGATAAACATCTTCAGAGTTCTGGACATTTACGGAACTACGAAATAATGTGAAAGATAATTCTAAGGATAAATTTACAGCGATTTTGTAAATAATTGAATGTCTTTGCTAGGGGATTTAATTGTTGAAAAAAGAAAATTGCATGTACACTGCTTTCCACTTTTGGTTCTGCATATCAAAGAAAGAAATCTTTCCTAATATGAAAAATCTTTCGACTTCACAAAGAAATTGTTTAATGCTCAGAATCGTGTCACGCATTATACCACTGGTTTTGCGATATGAAAGAAAAGTGCTGAAAGAGTTAATTCGCATTACAATTTTTATTTAACTGTAATGAAGGGAAACATTTATGTTTCACTTTGTCTATTTCTTATTTAAATAAATATGTTAGAAACATACATTTTAAATTTTTTTTATTTTTGTTGAAGGAATAATTTCAGCTACCATAAACCTATTGTTTCCTTCTTAGAATACAATTAATTCAGAAATATGATTGTATATTTCGCAAAAAATACTGCTTTATGAGTACAGACAAATGAAGAAATAATTTTATATGACAATACTAAAATATCTCCTTGTTTTTTATTCACCGAACTAATCCCTGAAATATCATTACAAATTTTGAAGTTATCACTTCTATCGTGTGGTCATAAGCATACACACTTTTTTTGTTAACTTAATTAAATATTTCTAAAATATCCCCCCCCCGAAAAAAAATTAAAATGGCAGTTTCGAGTTTTGTTAATTTGTTAAATAAATTTACTGCCTATTTTCGAAAATCAATTTTCTCATTTTCATTGTCACTAAATATCTTAATTATCTTTTAAGGCTTCAACATCATCATTGTGACAAGACCATCTGGTCTGACTTAAAACATTTTTAAGTACATTTCTGTTTAATTTTACGATTTAGAAGTTTCCACCTATGGGTCGAAGAAGAAAAGAAAACATATATTTGTAAAACTAAACCAAAAAGTTCACGATTTCAGTTACTACCTTAACTGATTCTGCACCAACCAGATTAAGAGAATGTGCAGCACACGACTCATAATTAGCAAATTTATTTATTTTCTTTTAAAACAGCTTGCACACCATTATATCGACTGGACATACTGGCAGCCTTGTCAAATGATTGTTCCCTACAATTATCCAATAGTCCATTCCATCCAAATCCATTTGTTTCTAAAAATTCTTGTAGAGAATTAAATAAGTATAAGCCATTGTGACTGTATTTGTGTGTGTGCTAATCTTAATTAATGAGACACATCTTTCATACATATTTCCCCGAAAACAATATCGAGGTACAATAGCAAGTTGGTCATTGCGGGACAAATCTGGTGTGAATCCATCACAATTGAATAGTACTTTGTGTCATCGTTATTTATTTGAGTTGTAATTTCTTTAATGATTTGCTTGCCCGTGATCTAAATTATTTACTCATATATTGTTTTTGATAAGTACGATATTAACGATTTTTTGGTCGTAATTCTCGCAGTTCAATATGTTCATGAATGAATGGGTCGAATTCTGCTAGAAGTTTCAGGGCACCCATAAAATTACCATTAGAAGGAGAACCCAAAACTTCCTCGGTACCTCTAAATGCTAAATCTCTTATAGCCAAATACTTTACCACCGCAATAACGCGTTTGATGACATTGTGGTAATATTTTGTATCTTTTCTTAGTTGCTCCTGTAACTGTTTATCTAAAACAGACTTATTTTCTTTTCGAGTCAATCAAACTAACACATTGAATGTTTGTGTTTAGTAGAATTTTCATGATTTTTTTTTAAACAGCTTGTTACGTGTTTCCAATCAGAAAAGCCTGTTGTGTATTGAGAATATGTTTTAGAAAAAAGTTTGCAGGTGAAACTAAAAACACTACCAATACTAGTTGAATAACATAGCCAAGATCCTTCCAATACTTGGCCATTTTTAGGTTTTTCAATGAAATGATTATTCGAAATTGATCTCTTTTGTTCTTTGTATTCTCTTACCGAAACAGAATATATATTGTTTGGATCTTTATTTTGAAATTAACTCATTTCATGTGAAAGGATGTAATCAATAAAATTATTACTTAGCGATTTAGGCCATGAACCCACGTCAACGTATTTCTCAAACTCAAACCCAACATTTTCTAAACACTTTTCGGTCGGGGCATTACTGATGTACTCACGCTGAACAATAAACAGATGAGCACAAAGGCAGTCATGTCCGGTTAAAAGTCTAAATTTAGCCACAGCAGCAGCACGAGGAGAACTTGGAATACCGTGGGATTTCTTGCATAGTGTACTCCAAGGCTTATCACGAGCAACACGAGAAGCTGTAAGGCGAAATGATTCCCTAAAAATCCTTTTAATTTCCAGTTTGGCAGAATGAAGTGTCAGGTCTCTGCGAAAGTTCTGAAGGATACCCGTTCCCTTTTTTGCCAAAAAGTGCCCTCTCATTTCCCCAAAGACCACAGTGGGATGGTACCCATTGAAAGACGATCTTTCCTTTTATCTTTCCCAGGAGTTCTCTACAGTTCTGCACACGTAAACAATTATTCTCATTATAATTGCACAAAGCCTGGAGGGCAGAAGTAGAATCTGAAAGAATTACATCTCTTTCAATGGGGGGAAGACGAACAGCAAGTTGCTGAAGGGCTATATGTATAGCTTCAACCTCACCATCAAAGTGAGTTGTCAAAGGGCCGGCATGTAATTAGTGTTTTACATTAGTTCCGTTTGTTTTTCGCTTAGGGAAATTGTAAATAATAAATAGTTTAATGATATTAGGAGAAGAATTGATTGATTTTTGAAGGATTATTTGGCCAAGATTTATATTTTTATGAGTACTCTCACAAACATATAAAGCATAGTGAAAAACGTCATAATCCTTTTTAGATCATCCAAATTTTTTTCTGAATACACTTTTAACCCGGGAGCAGTGGCGCGGGACATCTATTATCTCTATTGAAGGAAGTTGAAAGAATGCATATTATTCATGATTGAGAAACGCGATGAACATGAAAAGAAAGGAAAATTTTCAAATGCTTCCTAAAGAACTCTGTGACAAATCTATACGGAACTTTATCACTAACCTTCTGAGTCGTCCTTTTTAGGGAAATTTAATTCCCTACCTATTTACAATCAGCTCCAAAGAGGGGACAGGATTCCTTGTTATGCAGATTAGATAAAGTATTTAAGTCAAACGGAATAGTAAAGTTAGAGCAGTAGGAGAGAGAGATTGAAGCAGAAAGTGATAAAAGTGAAGTTAAATTTATAATTGAAGATTTCTTGTTAGATAATTTAATCTCAAGAAGACTTGAGATTCAGTGTGGTAAATATTGATTTATATTTGAAGTCTCATTAAAGATTTATATTAGGAGTGATATTAAAGTTAAATGTTCAATAAGAACATTATAGAATATAATTCTGGGATCTCTTATCGTGGTAATCTCTGCGTGATCGATATTTTAATTGTTAATTAATTAGATCATTAAATATTTAAGTTAATTTAAAGGAAATACCCTTGTTTAAACCTCATATAGCTATTTCTTGATATATTTGTTATTAAAAGTCTTTGATTCTATTTGGGAAAGATTACCAAATAAAGTTATTTATAAAAATGGCTACTGGTTCTTATATGACTCCAATTTATTCTCGTTCTTAAAGTGAGGTCCAAGGGGACCTTCACAACTCCATCAACTTAAAATATGAAGCCATAAGTGTACCACAAGGTTCAGTTCGCATTGTCAAAAAGACACAAGAAAGAAAAAGTTCAACTTGCTATTTGCTGATCCCCAAAGGTGTCACGAGTTCGAGTCCAGTACCACTAAAGACCCGCCGTGTAGGGGAGAGATGCACGTTAAATCTGTCAAAAGTTCAAACGCCCTCTTGTTGGAGTGGTGTGGTAGTTAAAAGAGGCCAGCTCAAGTATCGTCCTCGTCACTTGACCATGGTTCAAAATTACGAGGTGCGTCTCCAAAGGCCCTCGTGTAGCTGAACAGTGGGACGTTAATATTCACTCACTCGATCATGAAAGCTCATTAAAACTACAATAACTTGAACAAAATTGGACAGCTTTGCCAGCAAAGAACATTTCTGTAATAATAGTAAAAAGTGTCTCTGATTTGCGTCTTTTATTAAGGTCTTGCACTTTTGAATCATTTTAGTTCAGTTTTATTGGATTTTATCTCAAATCATCAAAGAAAAATTGAATAGTCTGAAAGCAGGTAAGTATACTTTCTCTTAATTAAATTATTCACTGGAATTCCGATTTGTATCTCGTGTACAGTAAAAATAATTATAAACAAATGATTGGGGTGACTGAGTCCCCCCGCACTACCATTAGAGTTAGCATCAAGTGCGCACCTGCTCCCGGGTTAAGACATTTTGAAGTCTTCTCGCTTTAAATATAAAAAAGTAACACAATTAATCTTCATCGGAATTTTTGTACTCTTTTTCATTATTTAACATTAATTCTAAATGCTAATTGTGTGAGGTTTAAAAAATTACAGTTCTTTTAAATAGTTATTTACAATTATAGCATTTATCTAAAAAAAAATCATTTTACATTTCTTTATACAATGTCGTGCACGCAATTTTTTTACTCTCCTTACAGTTCAGCTATTATATCAAGAATAATGTTTTATTTTTAAAAAAAAATAACTCGTGCGAAGAGCCGGTGTTTCAGCCAATATACGTTTAAGGTATCAGTACTGAAGAAGGTATTTTAGAAATAATTTCTTAACACTAAATTAAGAACAAGTTTAATAATTATTAGGGATTCCATTGGCTTGACTTGTAGAGCAAAGTTTTTCAAGGAAGGTTTAATATCAGAAATTGACACTTGAAGTTATTTTTCTATATTTAGCTGAGATCTATATTTTGTCTTCAAAGTAGCCACCGCAGAAAATCCGGTTTAATAAAGGTAGGATGTTGAAAATGGTAATAGTATACGAAGTCCTTTTGTTTTCAGTACAGAAAATTCATCATCCACCTCTACCCAAAATTCAAAGAGCGATTTATTACAAAATTGCCTTTTAATTTTTCACTGGGTGTGAAATCTATGAAGATTTTTTCTTCGGAAGTTGAGAGCTCATCTGGAGTATCTTGAAATAGATCTTTAATCCACTCGTAACTTGCTACCAAGTTGTCCTCATTCAGAAAATACTTTTTAAAATTCTTTGCCAACATGGCTAAATGATTTTACATGGTTTTAAAACAACTTTCACATGTTTTTCTTCAGATTTGTAAGTTTTAACACATAACGAGCTGGGGCTTTTTTCCCCATCATTTACTTCAGTAGTGGTAAATCCAAAAAATTTAAGTATTTTTAAAAATATTTCCTTAATTTAATTTTCGGAACCATGCTCGTCTGTGTACTTGTTGATCCTTTATTATCGTCGAATGTTTGCTTACGACTTAAAAATGTATGTATGATTTTGTTTTAATCTACTGCCGTAAATACTTAATTACCGTGAATTACAATTAGCGTGCAAATTTAAAAAAATGTACATTCAAGCTAGATTCTGTAGCTATAGAAGTATCGAGTCGACCAAAACTGACTGGAATTGTACGAGGAAAAGCATTGTTAGATGCTTTGCGCAGACGTCCGATAGGTTGCCCAGACTCACGCAAATGTACCCGATAATGCCAGATGTGATAGATATGAAAAAGGGGGGGGTTCATTGGGCTCTGGGTTTTATAAAACCCTTCGTCCCATAAATAGATATGATAGAGAGCAACAAAGACTAGACTACTTTTCTAATGGCATTTGTACTTTGAGAAATGGAAGCTGAAGGAAATAAATCTTTAATTAAATATATCATTTTGCGATCTGTTCCAATTTAAATATTAGAGAAAGAAAAATAACATAGTAATAAGTAAGTAATATATATTTTAAGTAATTTTCTTAAAATATATATTACTTAAAAGTTACATATACAAAATTTAATATACTTATCGTATTAATTTGTACGGTTTATAATTAAGATCGTATTGTAACTTTAGCGTCTCTCTCTCTCGAAGTGCATTTTTATTGCAGGAAATACATTATTGTTGTACAGGGGAGGGCGACAAAAATTATGATTGAAAATTGGGTTTCCAGTAATGAAAGTTTGAGAAACACTGCCCTAAGCTGATCTCTGCTCAGCAAAAGTAACACATTGTTAAAAGTTTTGCGTAATGAACGCTTAAAATAGTGTAAATAATTTATATCTGATACTGTAATACATTAATATTATTTTCTGTTGTATTTATTTTACGTTAAAATTGTAATATTCGCAAGCAACGCCGTTTCTTAACTTATAATGGCGATTCAATGAAAATCCCAGCGAAATGATAACGATAGAGTCAAGTTGGCAAATGTCTAGCTACTTTCATAGCTCGAGCTTTATTAGAGCTTTGTAAGACCCGCCGTGTAGGGAAGCGATGCACGTTATTGCTTTGTCTACCGCATTATGATTTACTGCAGTTTTTTTCATGCAATATTTTTTTGGATCACTACATTGAAAATTAAGGGATATACATAAACGAAATATTCCACTTTGGGAAATTTAATCCGTTAGAGATAATAAATTAATTAAATATATTCCACTGTAAAATTAATTATATACACCGTTCACTTAAAATAAATAGTTAAATCGTTTTCTAAGGTCTTCATTAACATACAAAAACATAAGACACTTAAATTTTGACATAAACTATTTTTTCGGGACAAAAATAATAATCTTTGCAATCCACTGAAAACGCCGTCCGCTGAAAACGCATATCTGCTGCAAAACTGTTCGCCTTCCCCGCTAAAATACTCATCATAGAACCCGTGCTGCCATATATCTTGGAAGAGTGGATTTCAAAAAATATTTCTGCCAAGTATTGGTAGAATATTCCTTCTAAGTTGGTGTGGTGTGGTAGTTAGGTGAAGAGGGTGCCAGCTCAAATGTCGTCCACGTCACTTGACCATGGTTCAAAATTACGTGGTCCGTGTGAAAGACAAAGTTTATCTAATGTAAGTACCAGAAGCAATAAAAGTATTTATGTTGAAAAAAGATCAATTTCTTACTACCAAATGTGCATAATAAAATCATTAAAAAAACATTCAAATAAAGAGAGATTTATAACAACCTCTCCCTTCAAAACTTAGTTTTATTCTGAAATAAAAAAAATTAGGGATTATGCTGATCACAGGAATTAATTAGAAGCGAGCGCCTTGCGTAGGCAAAACAAAAAGGGTTCTTTCACAAACAAAAGATAGATATATGCTGATGTGGGCTTTTTTGCAGCGCACGCCAGAACTGCTTGCAGGTGGCAGAATTTTTTCCTACTTACTTGAGAAATATCGTTATATTTTGGACACTTCTCACAATATCTTTATAAATTATAGTCTATGCAATAAATTATAGCCTATGTGTTATTCTGATGTATAAGCTATATTACTGTAAAGTTTCATTAAAATCCATTCAGTTGTTTTTGTGTGAAAGACGCCCAAACATCCTCACAAACTTTGGCATTTATAATATATATCTAGATAATAGAAGTATTTTTCCCCTCTCCTCTCTCTTTCAATCGTAATACATGAAATATCCATCTTTTGTAGGTTTTTCGACTTATGTTTGATTTTTCGAACACACTAGAAGAGTTCAGCAGATCAAAGCCCAACATGAAACTTCAATTTTCATATCGTGTGTTATAAATAAATGCCTTTTATTACTCATGATTGCAACGAATCCATCTGTACGTTAAAAAGTATTTTCTAACATCAAGTCCATCAATCTCATTAGCCAGTTTGTATTAAGTTTACGCGGATATTTCTTACACTAAATGAATCGAGCTAATTTTAAAGAAATAAGGAAAAAATACTAACACACGTATGCCTATTCATGGACATATAACGTGTTAATCCTATTTATAGATGGCGCTAGTGAACCGAAACAAGTTTTACACTCACATACATATATATGTATTTGTGTGTACCGAACCAGACCAAATCTTTCAAGCAGTAATTAACTTAATACAACATTTAAACTACTACAAGCTGGGTTTTTTTAAAAAAATCTTTTTTCCTTCACCCAGTTCGTTTATAAATTATATAATATAATTTAGAAACTAATGTTAAAAATGCAAACATTTCTCAAAACAATTCATTGATAAGAAATAAAAAAAAAATATGAGAGAAAGACATGCCGTTTTATTCAAGATTTAAGTTGAATTTCCATTAAAAAAAGCAAAGTATAATGAAAAATTTAATTTTGAAGAAATATTTGCTTCTAAGAACACAGAACAATGTCTCCTATAATAAGATAACGTACCACTTTTAAATTGCGATCTCTGGAAGGAAAGGAACCGGTTCGCGCCGGTTTCTCCCTACCCTAGCCGCCCAGCTCAACTGTTTTTTTGCCGCCGGCTCCACCCCTCTTCGGAGGGCGAGTCGACAGGCGCCTGAGACATCTTTTCTCACACACACGACAGCCAAACGCAAACACCTGTTTCCAGCATTCCTTACACACCTGCGCACTATTTTTTTAAAGTTATTGGCAATTACTTTAAGTCTCAAACTTGCGTATTTTTTAAAATTAAAAAAGGGCAAAATACCAAATGTGAAAGCAACTAACCATATCTAGAATGACAGGAGATAAAGATCTCGGAATGAGATCAGGCGCTCCAGCCACATCGATTCGACACCTCTGGTTTATAAGTAAATTCACCGATGTGGAAATTTTTTTTTCGTACCACTTTTTAAACTATGACTTTTTGTTTATAAGAAAGCATCCGAACTTAACCGATATCGTTCTTAAGGTATTTACCTGCTTTTCGCTGAATTTCTGAAATCACCCCCCGGGTGATGGTGTTATAAGAGAAGACTGTTTCCTTTCCTTCGATCCCGATAGCGCGTCACTAGGGTCTAAATTAGGGGGAACCAAATAATAGGTGTTGATGGCTAAAATGGAGCGCCTGATTCCCTAAGGAATCTAAATCTCCTGTCGGTCAGAGTTACAAGTGTCTATAGAGCTCGCACCCTAACTAAAGCATTAAAAGTTAAATGCAGCTCAGACGCTCCTAGCGCCATCTATTCCGAATAGTTAGAGCATATTTTTTCCGTGCATTTGGAGCCTTTTTATCTTTCTATTCTTTTTACGTAAGAACAATCGTTAAATTATGTCCGTGGATCTTGAATCCCCATTATTAATTAAAAATAAATTCTCGTGTTCTGTCTGTAAAAGGGAATACAGCAGTTATAAAACGCTAAAACAGCATGCTAATAGAAAGCATCCTGGACAAGCAAACAATTTAGCGCCAAATATTAGAGACTCAAAGATTTACAAATTTAAGTGTGATCTTTGTACTTATAAATATGATATTTATATATATACAATTTACGTTTCCATATGAGAAAAATGCATAATGTGGAAAATATAAATGAATCAAGTAGAAAGTGTACTCTGTGTACACATACGAATCATCCAAGGAGGAAATGCTTTTACACTTCCAAGAGGTACACGACGTGAAAATAGAAAATGTTGAATTGAGTTTTACTGACTTTGAAGCATTTAATGAATGGAAGGACGTAACAGAAAAGGAAATAAAAATAAATTTATAGTAAAGCGGGGAGCAACATCATTAAAAAATGGGAAAAAACATTTTGTCTGTCACCGCTCTGGGGTTTACATATCCAAAGGCAAAGGACTGAGGCATCTTAAGACATTAGGAAATACTAAGATTGATGGATATTGTCCTGCTGAAATCAAAGTTTTCGTATCTGAGACAGGTGCATGTAGTATCAAATTTTGCAAAACTCACCTAGGGCACAGAAATGATATTGGTCATGTAAGTCTTACAGATTTTGAACGACAGCATATAGCTACAAAAATTGCAACAAAAATACCATTTGATGAATTTAGAGATTCTGTCACGGATTCAAAATTAGAACGGATACATTTGCTGACAAAAAAAGACTTGTATAATATTGAGAACTGCTTCAACATAGGTTCAAATGCCATAAAGCTTAAAGATGATGGTACAAGTGTAGATGCATGGTGTAAAGAACAATTTCAATTCTAAAATTCTGCGAGCTGCATCTACCCGATGCTCGGCGTTGGAGGAAGAAATTCAGTCTCGAGCCAGTCAATTAAAGTAACTTAGTTTATTCAGAACTACCGAGTGAGAGAGTGAGCACGTGTATGATTTAATGGGACATGGAACGCGAAGCGTTCCTCCGTCCCGGAACAAGAAAAGTGAGTGTTGCCTGGAGTAGTGGAAAGACATTGATGGGAAGCATGGAGCTACCTGATTGGCTAGCTGGTGTGACGTAGTAGATGACGTGGTAGTAAGGCGTGGTAGGGCTGTTGACGTGAGAGTCTGATGAGGAATCCAAGATAGAATGCTGTGAACTGGAGGAGGAAAGCAAGCACTGTGATTGGTCGGTAGAACTGAGTGAGTTACCTCTCGGTTGGCTGTACCAGATAGTAAGAATTTACAATAATTTTGAGAAGGCGTGCCTGATGGGGTTGCAGTATTGAAAATTAAAGCAATGAATTAACGTTAAAAATTAAAAGAGAAAATAAAATGAAATTAAATTTACTGGTTCATTCATCAGCAGATGAATGAGGAGGTAGAGAAATTATGGTGGATTATAAGAGTCTAGAAAAATTCTCCTAGGTCTCTTATGGTCGTCCTGAGGCGTGTAATTTTCTAGGTTCATTAGATTAGCATTATTGATATTTGGAAGGTTGAGTGAGCACGTGATTGCTTCACCTTTTTTATATACAGAACATAATGACGTCACACAACCTCTTCACAGTTACAAAAACGTGGCGCCATGCAGCCACTCATTCACACAAATCATTTTTATTCACAACATACTCCCCCCTTTGAGACTTGGGGAGAGTCTCAAACCTATAACAGTTATAATTCAAAAGATCAAGTCTCTTCGGTTCTTTAACCAATCTTCCAGAAGAAGTATATTTGTTTACAATTGCATCATTAGTATTCAAGACCTTTTCAGGTTTAGTACTTTTAACAGAAATTGTTTCCTCTTTCAACTCCTTATCGCTATTAGCAATCGCTTGTACTTCCAAAGGGAAGATACGTTGCACGGGGCGTATTACTGTTCCATGTTCAGTTTTTAGTCGAACTGTTCGAATTTCCCCATCTCGACCAGGGATTAATTCTATAATCTTAGCTATAGGCCAAGACAAACGTTTCTTATTGTCGTTTCCAATTAAGACCATTTCCCCAATTCGGGGTTCCCGCACCCGATTATCATTCTGTTTTTGTATTAGCTCACTTAGATATTCTTTCCTGAAACGTTGTCTTAAATCACTTAAAAGTTTAATTCTATATTTCATTCTTTTTCTTAAGTCTCTCGAATTCAATTCGTCAATATCGGTAGTATCGGAACAACGATTCTCTATTAAAAACATTGCTGGAGTAAGAGGGATCAATTCCTGTGGATTTTCAGATATATAAGTTAAAGGTCTACTATTGATTAAAAATTCGCATTCACAAATCACTGTAGACAATTCTTCATAGGACAATATTGATTTTCGAAGAGAACGTCTCAATAGTTCCTTGATAATGCGAACCAACCTTTCCCACCATGCGGCGGTGGGTGGTATAAATTTCCAAACTATTTTTTGAGTTGATGTCTCTCTCGATATTTTATGCCAATCAAATTTCGCAAGGTCATTGAAAGCACCTCGGAAATTAGTACCATTATCACAGTAAATTATCCTGGGCCTCCCGCACCTGGCAATGAAACGCCTAAGGGCTAGCAAAAAGGCATCAGAAGATAAAGCGTTTACTAATTCAAGATGTAGTGCGCGATAGACAGCGCAAGTAAACAATGTAATCCATACCTTTTCGCCAGTTTTTAAAAACAGAAGTCCAGCTAAGTCTCTCAATCCCTACAACTTCAAATATCGCGCAATCATTCACACGGTCTGGTGCTAAAGGTGATGGTCCGCTTGACAATGATTTCACTTTAAAGCGAGCACAAATAAAACATTCATTCAAAATACTCTTAATAGTTTTTCTAGCTCTGATAATCCAGAACATTTCTCTAATTAATGATTGCATTATTTGATTCCTGCATGACAGTTCTTTTTGTGTATAGATCGAATCAAAAGTTTTGTAAATTCACATTTATCAGGTAACAATATAGGATACAAAAAAGAACTTTCATCATTTCGTTCAGTTATTTTAGATTTTACTCTTAAAATGTTATCATTATCAATAAAAGTAACAAATTTTAAAGATTCAACATCAGGTAAATAATATGTCTGAGTTAAACGAATCAATTGTTTCTCAGAATTTTCAATTTCAGCAACAGATAGTTTATGTTCCTTACATTTGTTATAGTCTTTGCGACAATTATTTACAAATCTTAAAATCCATGCAAATACTCTTATCATTTTATCATAATCAGACACATTACATATAAGCAAGGGGGGTGCATCGTTTGCTAGATCAACAAATACATGTAATTCAGTAAAAATATCAATTTTCATACAACGTGGTACAGTTACATCTTTCAAAATTTGAATTTCATTAAACCATTTCATAAATTTGTTTACAATATTCTGAGGTAGTTCCTGATCCCATGCTTTTTTCATTTTCCATATTTCCTGCAATAGTAATTTTGGGAGCAATGTAGACGGCGCCAACATTCCAATGGGATCGAAAACTTTTTGCACCGTAGACAAATCTAATCGTTTCGTTATTTTCACTTCGCACGTTAATGAGTCGAAATTCGTGCAACATTTCAAAACATCATTATCCAAGTCCCAGATGATACCCAAAATAAAAGTTTCGCCTGAGTGTTTATCAACACTTTTACTCGCCACATTGCTCTCAAAAATACGTAAATTAAAACAACCTTCCGACATGATTAATTTAGTCTTCTCAATAAATATCTCTATTTCATCAGCACTGAAAACACCAGTTACACAATTATCAACATAAAAGGAAGATTTTAACTTTAGTGCAACTTTCTTACATTCGGAATTACAGTTTTCCAAAAGATGCATAATGGATGCATTCAATAAGTAAGGGCTTGAAGACACCCCAAACACAACTCGACAATGCCTATACACTAATTGTTTTTCATTGCATGGGGAAAAAAATCTGAGATAATCTATTTTTCGGTGCAACAGATAGCATCAAAAAAGCCTTTTCAATATATCGGCTACAATTCCGACTGGATAAATTCTAAAACGATCTAAAATGTCAGGTATCAGTTCAATAAGGTTTAAGTCTTTATATAAACAGTCTTTCAAAGATGGTTTCCTTTTTTCACGGGCCGAAGCATCGAATACGGGTCGGATTTTTGTAGTCGCACTATCTAATTTAATCACGGGTCTATGCGGTAAATAAAGGCATTCATTGTTCAATTCTACTTCCGGCACACGTTCAATGATATTTAAATCTTCCCATTGCCTAAACACACTTTTATAATCCTCAAAAAATTTACCGTTTCTTAATTTATTCATCATCCGTAGATGTCTTTTCCATGTTAGTTCTTTGTTACTGGGCAAATTTTCAGAGTTAAATTTCCATGGGAGTTTAACTTCATATCTTCCATCGGGAAGAATTTTCATTTTATTCTTAAAATCGGTTAATTCAAAATTTTCTTTCGTATTCTCATTAAGTAAGGGATCCGTTATTCCTAAAACATCAAGTTCCCATAATTCTTTAACGCTAACATTCCGAACATGCAAAGACGATGTCGTTAACATAACGTTTTTATCGTTCGAACATACTTTTCCAATTACCGTCCATCCTAGTTTAGTTTCAATAGCTGTTAAACCCGAATCAAATTCAATTAAATTCCTAGTCAATAATTTTCCTATATTATCAGCCCCAATCAAAAGCCCAATTTCCGTTTCTTTACAATTTAAATCCGATAAAATAATTTCTTTATTTTTTAACTCATTTAAAATATGCTTATCCTCAATCTTGGAAATAAATCCACATATTTTCTTTTCGGATAGCACTTCAAAACAACATGCATAAGAGTTTCATATCACTGACCTCAATAGAATATACGCTGTGATGTTTCGGTTTAGTTTCGTTGCCCCCGAATAGAGAATGAATTATAGTTTCCTCTCTAAGTGGAGTGGCCTTCAAAATACACTGCTCAAAACAATTAGGGGAGCACATGATTTTAACAAAAGTAAGCAAAGATGTATACCAATAAGTAACATAAAATGAATCATCCATAATGTAAAGCCTACCAGGAAACGGTAGAAGAAAACTTCATATGCAAATCAAAGTTCATGACGTAAAAAACCAGAAAAAGGAGATAAGGGAAGAAATCGGGATGTTGCAGAAACGTCTGTTTTATTGCCTTAACTGTGAAATTCGATTGCGCAGTGTTGTTTTTTTGAGACAAGGTTACTTGAGAATGTCTCAACAATGTGATTTACCGGAATCCATGACATGGCGTGTTATAGGCAGACTGGAATCCGGGCAAACACAACGTAGTGTCGCGGATGCTGTTGGAGTCGCCAGAAGTTGCAAAAAAGCAACGTCTCGGTTGTCCATTATATTTTGGACTGGTCGCCGCTCTAGACAGTGGCCCGCAAGAGATCTCCCTCTACCGAATTGGATGCGTCATCTATACGCCCCAATTCATTATACCACGTTCATCTTCCGCATTCACTACACTATTATCTGGCTACAGCACTTTTCAGTGCTATCTGGGTAGACAGATAGTTAGTATTTTCTACATAATTTGCTCTCTTGGATTTACGACTTGGATATGGCACTTGACAACCAAACTGGCATGGATATTACCCCGCAATCTCCTCTTTCTACCACATCGAACGGCACTGCTTCCACAACATGCGAAGAGCTCACCTCGATGAAAATATACCTAAGACGACTCCAAATAATTTGTAATGAGAAAGAAAGGACTGTCTCCCTCCTGAGACAGGACAAAGGACATGACGAAAGTGACACTCTGTACCAACTGGCTTGGAACGAGTACCAGGATGTACAAAGCTCCTTGCAGCAAGCGGTGAGTGACTTTGACTCTCTCCCCTGTACCAATCCAGGCTGCTCGCATCATGTCTCACCCAAAATCACCCCTAAAAATACTCCCCCACCTTCTCCCACTAGGAGAAATTTTCAGCAAAAACCTAAAGATGATGATGACTTTGAATTTCCCCCAATCAGAAAAACTGCACGTAAAACTATACTGCAGGATTCCGAAGAGATTGGAATTGAAAACCAATTTTCTCTTCTCCCCAATGTTATTATTAAACAACAAGTCTCAGGTCAACTGGCCCCACCTACAGCGAATATCTCTGAACCGACTACCTCAGCCAATCAGAAAAATGGAAGCAACACGCTTCCACCCCCTCATGCTAAAAACCGATGAAAATTATCGCGTCCAGGTAGACACCATTAAAAAAATCTACCCGCACCTAAGGCTCAAAACAACCGGAGAGTATATTAAGCTATACTCAAATACTACGGAACAAAATAGAACTGTCAGACAAACACTAATTCAACTAGGTTACCGATTTTACGTAATCACCCCCAAGAATGAACGCCCAATTAAAGTTGTTATTAAGGGATTCCCCAAGAAAGCGAACCCCGAAGACATTAAAAAGGATCTAGAGAAAGAAGGATTTGAACCCGAAAGAGTGACGCAACTCGTTGGTCGCAGAACCAAGCAACTGCTACCCATTTTCCAAGTAACACTTCCCCGCACCATAGAAAACCTTAAAATTTTTACCTTAAGACACTTGCTCATCTCAACATTACTGTAGACGGATACAACGGCAGAGGAGTCACGCAGTGCTTCTCCTGCAACAATTTTCACCACAACGCGGATAACTGCTACCTTAAACCCCGCTGTCTTAAATGCGGTGAAGAACACTTAACCAAAGATTGCCCTATAAAACAAAGATTGGAAACTAAATTCTGTATAAACTGCCAGGTGTACGGGCACATGGCCAACTGGTATGGCTGCCCCTGCTTTCCTAAGCCCCCTAAGGGTACTGCTAAAATCAATCGAAATAGCTACACTAATTTATACAATAGTCTAATTAGACCCAACCTTTCCTATGCACAAGCTACTTCTGGGAAACCAACAATTACGAACAAAAATCCTCAACAGATGGCGCCACGAAGACCTGAGACTTCTCGCCAAACTGAGACCGTAGTTCAAACCCCACCCATCATAAATCGTAATGTAAATCCTCAAACTAGCTCTACTCGAGCAATCAATCAAAACCAAAATGTTCCTAACATTAATACTACCAATAATAATAGTGATATCAAAGCACTGCTTTCAACTACAGTGCAATGTTTAATTCAACTCCTTAACGCAATGAATACCACCCCAGCAATTGCAAATAATTTTGATACAGTTAGTTCCGCACAAGCGGATGCAAATCAAATGTACGCCCTAATAGAGGGATCCTGTAATGTTGATAATGATCAATAAGTCCCCAATCGGTCTCAGTTTGTGTTCATGGAACGCAAACGGCTTACTTGGAAAAATAACTGAACTTAAAATTTTTATAGAAAAGCACTCCCCTGACCTAATCTTAATTCAAGAGACACATTTGAGACCATCACACAACATAAACATAGCTAATTACATTTGTTACAGAAACGACAGACCGACATCAAAAGAAAACTACAGGGCCTTCGGTGGAACTCTAATTCTCGTTAAAAACTCTATTAAGCACTATTCGCTTCCAACGCCATCCATGCAAACTATCGAAGCTACTATTGTAATATTAACTCCCATAGACCACGATCCCATCTCGATTGTCAGTATTTATATACCGCCGAGATCGGACGAATACGCTTTCACAATTGATATTGAAAACCTCATTCAAACCAGCAGTAACTGTGTTTTATTTGGCGACTTCAATGCCCCACATACTGCCTGGAATTGTAATACTAACTCTTCTAGAGGTGTACGCCTCCTTGACTTTGTTAATATGACTAATTTATATATTGCCTAATACTCTTTATATATTGTTCGGGATTAACTCTGCTAACACTTTAGACATTGCTGTTATTAGAAATTTTTACTACCCTTTTACCATTAACTCCCTCCATGATCTATCATCCGATCACAACCCAGTTCTTCTTAATTTCACTCTTAAACTCAAAAAAGATACTCCTAATCCCAGAGCCGTTCATACAAACTGGCCGCTCTTCTCTAAGCATCTTAATACTAAACTTTCTCTAATTAATTATCATCCTAATTCTATTAAAACAAGCACCGATATTGACCAAAAAATTTCAGAGTTCACCGAAACGGTCCGCGCCGCCCATAGCCACGCCTCCCGACCAATAGAAACTCTCCGCAAAAGCCACACTCCGCCGTATATTCACAATCTTATTAAGCAGAAAAACCAATACAGACATTTATATCACAGAACTCTCGATCCACACTACAAAACACTTTACAATAGAGCACAAAAAATGTCAAAAAAGAACTTCGTAAATATAGCAATGAAAATTGGACAGCCAAACTAAAAGCACTTGACACGCAAGACAATAGTCTATGGGCGGTACAAAAATTCCTCAAAAATAAGCGTTCCGACATTCCACCGTTAAACTGTTCCTCCGGCACAGCTGTTACAGATACACAAAAAGCGAATATCCTTGCCGAATCTATTCTTGATAATTTCACCGAAAATTCTAGACCGAATAATGATTATGATGACGTCGATGAGTTAATTAATAATACGGTTAACTCCTTCCTCTCCCTTCCTACCTCCACTACTACTGAAACTGCCTATCCCTCTGAGATTATTAGCTATATTAAGAAATCTAACTCTAAAAAAGCGCCAGGTAAAGATGGCATTAGTAATCGGATGACAAAAAATTTCTCCCTCAAAGCTATTCTCATTCTAACAATTCTAATTAATAAGATTTTAACTCTTAATTACTTTCCTAAAGCTTGGAAAGAAGCCATTATTTTTCCTATCCTTAAGCCAGGTAAAAACAAAAATATTCCTTCTAGTTATCGACCAATTTCTTTACTTTCCACCTTAAGTAAAATCACAGAATCAATTATACTGACTAGACTCAAAAATTTCTCTATACTAACAATATTATCAACCCAAATCAGTATGGTTTTACAAATAAACTCTCTACCCTACACCCACTTTTGAATCTAACGGAAGCAATCTCAGAGGGCTTTCAAAGTAAAAAGAGCACCGGCGCAGTATTTCTGGATATCCAGAAAGCCTTCGACCGTGTGTGGCTTACTGGTCTTACTTATAAACTTATAAATTATAATATTCCTCCACCGCTCGTTTTTCTACTTCACTCGTACAACTCAAATCGCTCTTATCAGGTTCGTGTCAAGGAAACTTTGTCTACAACTAAATTTATTAACTGTGGAGTAGCACAGGGCAGTCTGCTTGGACCCTTGCTGTTTAATCTTTACATAAACGACATACCAGAATACTCTCTCACTAAACTAAACATGTATGCAGACGATACAGCTGTGCACACTACATTTAAGAGAATCACATCAGTCACACTTTTGCTCTAAACAAACACCTTAAATTGCTAGAAAATTACTACGACCGGTGGAAAATCAGCATTAATGTTGAAAAATCTGCCGCCGTATTATTCACTAAAAAACGCAAAATTCCACCACCACCTAAAATGTACAACACTACAATCCCATGGTCTCAAAGTACTAAATACCTTGGTATTACATTTGATAAAAATCTCACTTGGAAAACACACATTCAAAACACGCGTCAAAAATTCCGGAAATTAATGTTTAAACTTTTTCCCCTAATTGGCCGGAATTCGGATTTATCTAGAAATAATAAAGTGCTTTTATTCACAGCCGTTATGCGTCCCATATTATCTTATGGGTGCCCAGTGTGGGGATACGCCGCTAAAACTAATATCAATATCTTAGATACTTTACAAAATTCAACAATCCGAATGATCGTTAAAGCCTCAAGGTACATGAGAAACGACGACATTCGGAAAGCTATTAAAATCAAAAGTTTTAAATTCTATATCCAGAAAATAGCTAATAAGTTCTTTAACTCTCTGCAATTCACTAATAATAGCAATATGATTAACTTAAATACCTATACTCCTCATGATTCTACTAAAAGACCGAGAAGAATACTTCTCGACTCCTACAATCCACCATAATTTTATTAGCCCGTGCAATTTTGCACAACTATTGCTAAATTTTTTAATTCTCTAAATTTATCTGTATTTTTCATCTTAAATTTTGTGGTATCCCCACCATCCGGGCTTGCTCCTCCCCCTTAGTCTTAATTTTCTCTTTGAGAGACTTGAGCAGCCTATGAGAGTCGATTTCTTCTCCCGCCATGCACCAATAAGAGAGCTTCCTTTCAGCTCTCCGCCATGAACTCAGAAATCCGCACGACCCAGGAAATTACTCCAACGATTGGCTCGACCAATCAGCTGCTTCCTACATGCTAGCAGGATACAGCCCACAGTCGTTCCACATATATTTTTCGGATATGGGATGGAGGCTCGCTTCGCGAGCCATATGCCCAGAAAATGTCACCGTAGTCATCGGTTGTCCATTAATTGCTACACTTCACAATATTCAAATGCATTTGCCTTTCATCAGAACTGGGATCGCTGTTAAGGCTGGCTCCAGCTTCGTTCCACCTGCTTTGGCGTCTGTAAGTTTCTCCTTGCGGACTTTTCATTTTCATTCCGGCTGCAAAAAGCATAAGGTTTTGCTCTACAAATCAATAATCCGACCGGTCATGTCATATGGATCACAAATCTTTGGATCCACTGGCATGTGCCATTTAAAGAAGCTACACACGCTGACGAACTCATTTTTGAGACAAATAGTAAATGCTCCCTGGTTCGTACGCAATGAGGTCATATATCGTGATCTAAAAATTAAACCATTTTTACCACATATAAAGGACCTTTCTAAAAGGTTCTTTGATAAACTTCCTAACGTTCCCAATGAACTAATTAGTAACCAGCCTGCATACGATCCCGCAGTGCCTCTCAAAAGCGCCCCAGAGCGCTTCTTGATCACGAATTTATAAATTTTCCCCAAGCCAAAAGGCTTAGGGTCTAAATTTAGCTTTTTATCATTGGGAACTTGAATTAAATTTTTAATTTAAACTTTCTAGTTAAAAGTAAAAACTCTCACCGTAACTAGTAAATCCTAGCTCCGCGCCGAGAGTCGCGGATTTAATGTTCTTCCGAAGCGATGTTCACCGCGGTCGGAATCCGAGAGGGTGACCCGATCGGATTCATTTTTGCGGTTGTTCTCGCTTCTGCTTTCCTTTCCGGCCACCAGATGGAGGCACGGACCTTTCTATCTAGCAACTCTTTTAAAATTCGTTTCACATCCAGCAATCATTAATTAAATTGTTCTTTTGAACGATAGCTATTGTTTTTGAGAACTGGATAATCCTCATTTCCTTCTATTAATTATTTATCATGATTGTATCACATATGACTTCATTGCGTCGTAGAAACTCTTATACCGCAAAGTCCTATATTCACCTTTTTTAGTCCTGCCCCCCACCCCCATTTTCACCGGTAATGTGCAAGTTGGTTCATTTTAAATTTTATTCAAAATTTATTTTCTCCCCCTCTTTATGCATGAGATCTTAGAATTTTATTCAAGATCTCCTTGTCTCGGGTCGTTTATTTTCGGATCGACCCAATCCATTTCCACGCCACTTTCTGCGAAGCTACTGGCCTCGGCCAATCGAATCGTAGTAAGCAGGGCAATCGTTCCTTCGGCGGACAGACTTCGTCTGTCCCCGTTCCAGCAGAATTGTTTTCTGCCCAGTTTAATTTTCTCTTTTAATTTTATTTAATTTAACTTATGAAACCCCATGAATTCGGCTCTTAATTTTAAAATTCTGATGAGGAGGTACGTCCCTCATTTAGGGACAGGAACTCCGTAACTTACATGCCACTTGCCGGCTGCAAAAAAAAAAAAAAAAAGCAGCATTTTCTTTCCCACAGCGTTCTTGGTCCTTCTCGCGCGCTCGTGACGTCACTCCAGTTTCGTCCTCGCTCGGCCGTTCTATTCCTCCAGCCTCCCCTAAGGGCTGCGGTAGCCCAGTGGTTATGGTATCCAACCATGGCAGGCATGTCATGAGTTCGATCCAAGTACCACTAAAGACCCGCCGTGTTCCATTCGAGAGCTCGCCCGTTGGTGTGGTGTGGTCGTGACGTCAGGTGTCGTCCACGTTTGACCATGGTCCTCGTCCGTCGGCCGTTCTATTCGACGTTAATATTAACTCAGCCAACCCAGCCCCCCTGGGGGGATGATTTCAGATATTGGTCTTTCTTTTCATCCTTTCTCCACGATTCTGGGTATAAGCGATTTATTTCGCTGGCACCCGCCTCATCTAATTTTCGTTTTCGTTATCGGTCGTCCAGTTCTCGAATGTAATTCTTGAAGTCCTCCTGTAAAGCGGGGGAAGGGGACGAGTTACTATAAGGAAGGTTTAATTCGGTCTACTGTAAATTCTGAGGGGATCGAAATCTAGTGATTGCCCAGGCCTCTTTGCTACGGTCTTTTTCTGAGTGGCTTCATTCAGTCTTTGCTATTCATACTGAGCAGAAGCGCTTTTCTCCGGGACGCTCGCCATTTATCTTAATTTCGTTCGTTTCGGAACATTTTTTCCATGGTAAATTCTCTCTTTTTCTTGTAAGTTCTTCCGTTTAGGAGAATGATGTAGGTAAAAGCTGGCAGTAGAGTAGGCTATGAGAGAGCTTTTTTTTTTTTTGTTTGTAACATTGTACTTAGCATATCGTGCAGAATCATTCGGGAAATCTGATGTTACGAATAGGTTAATTTTTAAACGCTACATCTAAATGAGTCATACATGGAAATTATTAAAATAAGAAAAAAGATTTTTCAGATGCTGTTGATAATCATTTGAAATTGTAATAAGCAATGAAAATGTAGAAAACTTTTTCGTATTTTATTTATACCCAGATTATAAATACGTCTTTTTTTTAATTTGTGCGAAGTTTCGATTTCTGTTGACCACAAAATTTTTTAAATAAACATTTATCCAGAAAAATCGCTTTTTTAAATGAAAATTTTTTGTTGATACCTGGATTAAAAAATTGTTTTCGAAAATGTTTTAGAAAATCTTCAAAGGTGGTACCTTGTTGAAAGAATTATTTTCTAAAACTAAAGTACTAAAATCATATTTTATTTAAAAAAATTGTTGAACTCAAATTAATTTTAATGTGTCAGAACTTATAATTTTAAAATATTGTAATAAACTAATAATATAACTTACAAATTATTAATACTTATTTAGTTGCTTAATATTGTTTTAAATGTTTTATTCCCTCGATGTTATTTTTGTGAATGTAAAATAAGACTGACATGAAACAAATAAGACAGAGAAAAATTGTAAACAAATTTTATTTTATTAACCAAATTATTACAATATATAATGTGTTAAATATAATGAATACAGTTTACTTTTTAAGAATATATAAGCTTAGAAACAAGCACTATGAAATGTATAAGTATTACACTTACGAATCCAGTTACTTGCAAAATAACAAATATATATATATATATATATATATAAATACATAAGTAGTAGGAAATGATGGCCCTGTCTAAACGTGAGCATTTTCACTTCGCCGATTAAAAGCTTCAATAGAAGGGAAAACATTTTACCACTACGATGAGTAAAAGTTGACTTTGTTACGATGTATGATAAAATTTCGAAAAAATGCAATAAAAAGAACAAACGTATACTAAAATTTTTTTTATTTAAAAAATATTTTTTATAAAAAACAATATAATTACATGAAGACACAAGTACATTTTACCAACACCGTGCAAAGTATTCCTGTGCTTTACATGGAGACACATTCAGGAAAACAAAATAAGTACATTATACCAACACCGTGCAAAGTATTCCTGTGCTTTACATGGAGACACATTCAGGAAAAACAAAATAAGTACATTATACCAACACAGTGCAAAGTATTCCTGTGCTTTACATGAAGACACATTCTGAAAAAAGAACATAAATGATAAGTACATTATACCAATAGAATTATATTAAAAATGTTCTTCATCAGTTTCATCAATTATATAATGTTCAAAGGGATAACAATTAATTCCATCATCTAACATATATTTTTTATCATAAAATGGTGTGAGACCAATTTTACACTGCTGGACAATTGCTAAGGACGGATAACACTATCATCCATAGCAACCACAAAATGAAAGGAAGCAAAATGTCGAAAATTAGAATAAGTGCGGGATATTAGTAAGAAGAAGTATAAGTATGCAAAAATTTTTCCACGTCTGTTCATCACGTGATAGCGTTCATAAGAGCTTTAAAGGTTTTGACGCGTGTGGACAGTTGTTGTTTCAAGTCAAAGTTTTACAGGAAAGATTTAATAGACGAACTTAAAATTTTTGGCATGTCTTCCCGACATCACATAGATGAATTTATGCGTGGCCAAATTATTGGAAAGATCGAAGAAGAGCGAAAAATAACAGATGTTGCCAGGGAGTTCGACATCGCTCACAGCGTTGTTTCACGGCTGTGGAAGTCATTTAAAACTACTGGAGTGTGTAGTAGACGGCACGGGGGAGGTCGTGTTAGAAATACGACGCCTGCAGAAGACAGATATATCGTCCTATCAGCAAAAAAGAACAGGCGCACCACAGCTCAGCAGGTGGCAAATCAGTTTCTTGCTGCCTCAGGAAAGCAGATCTCGCGAAAAACTGTTGCCAGACGTTTGAGGGGAGGAGGACTATACGCACGCAGACCTGTTGTGTGTGTCCCATTGACCAGACAGCACCGTACTGCCCGTTTGCAATGGTGTCGTGAGCATCACAATTGGACTGAACAGGACTGGGCACGCGTACTATTCTCAGATGAGAGTAGGTTCAGTCTGTCATCGGATTGTAGACGCCAACTGATCTGGCGCGAGAGTGGTACTGCTTATCGTCCAGAAAATATCCAGGAAAAGGACCGATATCCGACATGCAGTATCATGGTGTAGGCCGGCATCATGATCAATGGCCGCACGCGCCTACATGTGGTTGCGAATGGGACTATGACGGGCCAACGATACATTGATGAAGTTCTACTTCCTCATGTTCGTCTTTTCCGTGGTGCTGTCGGTGATAAATTTGTTTTTATGGACGACAACGCAACATGTCATCGAACACTCGCTGTTCAGGATTGTCTAGACAGCGAGGATATTCAACGTCTCGTATGGCCAGCGCGTTCTCCAGATCTAAACCCCATTGAAAATGTGTGGGATGGTTTGGGGAGGCAAGTTGCTGGTCGAAACTATCCTCCGACAAACAAGAACACCCTCATCCGTGCACTCACAGAGGAATGGGATAAATTGCCTCAACAGCTGCTGGATAATGCTGTGCAAAGTATGGTACGACGTGTGGAATGTTGCATCACACTCCACGGTGGACATATCCCGTACTGATACCTTTCTTTAAGGTGCCTGTTGACTTTTAGATGCATTGTTCCATTTCTCCGTACGCAGATCAAATGAACATTTTTTTTCTTTCAGATGTTTCACAGCTTTTGTACTTCCCAGAACAATAAATATTCTTTATTCTAATGTCTGAACAGTGTGGCAACTATATTTTATCCTACTAGGCCTCATGTGTCGCTTAATGTTATGCTACATAGCAATTTGTGATCCGTCCTTAGCAATTGTCCTGCAGTGTATTTTGAGCTACTGTTTTGACATCATGATTTTTGGTAACTAAAATATTTTGCTTATGTTGTAAAAATAGCCTTTCACTTAAAACAGATTTATGTAACTCAGCATCAAAATTTTCAATGCAGGATTTTTTTATACCTTTAGCTGTTTTTTTGGAATTGTTACCGAATACCATGCAATACATTTTACATTTTAATCCTGTAAATTCTTTTATGGGTTCACATGTTTCAATATTTAGAGCCTCTAAGCGACCCTCATTGCTTACATTAAAGAAATCATGGTCTTTAGGGTAGTTACTATAGTTCATTATATCAGAAAGTTTTTTTAATATTAGTATAATCACTAGGCGCTTTAATTTCTAAATACAAATTATCGGTGTCTGTGTAAAGTAAGGTTCATTTTGTGCCATAATCTTGTTTAAAATAGTTATAATACAATTCATACATTCGAAGTTTGGAAAGTTCTAAAATTGAAAAACCGATATAAATTGGTTTGTCTAAATGTGTAATTTTTTTTCATTAATTTAAATATTACACAATTTTCATTCACAATTTCAAAGTACTCCAGTAATGGACTTGAAAGTCATTTTTACATTGATTTAAATTAAATGCTCCCTCAATATTAATCCGTTTTCTTGGATTTTGTAAGCTCTTTCCAAACCATGCATTATTCATTAGTTTAGAAAGATCTTTTTCAAATTTATTTCTTGTAGACATTCTTTTTTCATTATTCATTCATGTCTTGACTCCCTCAGGCGTTCTATATCCTGACGTGATGCGCCAATGTGATAAGTTGTGGTAAAATGTATAATGTTGTTGAAGTTTCACCAATAGACGTATTCTTAATGACAGCACATTTATTAAATACGAACATGAAGATTTTAAAATCAAAGGACCCACGCGGGTAATATTTCAAAATGGCCACCGACCTAACGCGCCGGTGCCGAAAAGCTCTGCCTTCTACAAAAAAAAAAAACACATTACCGGAGGGGAGCACAGTGCGCCTCCTGGTGAAGGGAGGAAACACTACAAACATCATGAATGCAAAGCATTTTGCCCAGAACTAGATAGTCACAAAAACATGGTGATATAAGCAAACTACTTGAATGCCAGAATTTTCATGAATACATCATGTTCCTTTTTTTGTTTTGTTCCCATGTTAATATTTGTCCTGGTTCTTTATATATAAATCTTTGTTCTTTTTTTTTAAAAAAAAATCTTTGTTGTGTGAAATTTGAGCTGTTTTATATATTTGGTTGATCCTTTCAATAAAGTCATATGTAACAACAGTGTTTCAAATTTAAGCTTCAGCAAATCATAGCCATCTTTTGATTTGGAAATTGGTCAATGGTATAATACACAACTACCAATTTCTGATATAAACAAAGTAAAATAATTTAGTTAAGTTGAAAACTGAAATAAGTGCATCTTTCAGAGGTTTAAGTAATTTAATTTAACAAATTATATAATTTGAAGAACAACTATTTAACATGCACAAACAATCCATGTAAAAAAGAACAGAAATTTCGAGCTCTGTGTAATTGACAGCCCTAACATACAACATGTAATTAAACTATCTGATTTTTAAATCAAAATATTGATTGAAAAATAATTTATAACATTTAACAATAAAACCTTTCAATCTAAAGAATTTTTTTTTTGGTTTTATGGGGAAGATGATAAAAAAGTATTTTTAAAATAATTTTGCAATTATGAGGAAAAGTTATGGAACTGCAAAAAATAAACGTGTGTTCTGTATTTAATGCACACACACATATTCCCAGCTTCTACTGGAACATAACTGTCCATATTTTCAACAATTACCACTGAATTGGGGATCAAGAGTTCTACAAAATGCAAATTGTTAAATAATTCCATTTATTGTTTTCAGTTAGACAGAAATTAAGAAAAGTTCTGATTGTCGTTATTATATGTTAAAATGGTGTAGGGCAAAAGAAAAAATAAAAATCCATGCTCACTCCCAACATCCATTCCATTGGTAGGCTCGGTTCTCCAAGTCTGCCCTCTTCCACCCCATTGGTCCCTGCATCCGAAACTCCGCCCACTACCATCCACCAAGTCGCAACACCAGGCCTATGACAATACCAGACAGAGGATGGAGGAATCAGAAAATTGATTCCAGTTCCTTGTACAAAAGCAGCATCGCATGTACTTCTCCAGCAGAGGTTTATTTGCCACAGTTTCACATATCCAGGTATTTTACTAAAAATTTTATTTTATAGAAAACAAGACAAATATCCTTATACTTATTATGACATTCAATACAACAAATATTTTTGCATTAAACGTTTTTGCAAAACTTTAATAACATTTATTTTGAAATTAATACCTAAAAGTGTTATTTATACTTTACACCACACTCACTCCATAAAAGTTTATAGCACAATGTTTTTCTTTTTTTGTTCTAATAGTAGAAAAACTTTAAATATATTATACAAATGTAATATACACTGGCCTCAAAAAGTTAAGGTACAACATGTTTTTCGAAGCTCACCATAAAAAAAATGGCAGTAACAATAAAATGCATAGTTTACATGAATGATAATAACGAACTTTAAAAACATTAATGCAAAAACGATTGCTACCACTTTTATTTTATAGAAAAGAACGCATATTTATGAGAGTGAGAGAAAAATATGCAAATATCAAGCTTTCGTACTTTTGTGTGTAAGTTGTGTTGATTTTCAACAGTTGTTAGCAGTTTCGGTGACAATAGTCAATAGAGTTTAGAAAATGTCTCAGAGACGTCGTTTACCCAATTCGTTCAGGTGGCGGGCAGTTGGATGGATGGAAATGAGATTGTCGCAGGCTGATGCTGCTAGACGTCTCAATGTGTCTCGTAGTGTTGTTCAGCGACTTTGGGATCAATACCAATCCGAAGATTCTGTGTCCAGGAGACCTTTTCCAGGCCGACCACGAGCTACAACACCTGCAGAAGACCGTTTTCTAGCTCTTTCGGCACGAAGGAGAAGAACCACTACTGTGCCGCAGCTCGTTGCAGACCACTTTCAAGCATCAGGAAGAAGAATCTCCGCTACTACGGTGCGAAATCGTCTTCACAATGCAGGTCGGTATGCAAGAAGACCAGTTGTGTGCGTTCCCCTTAACGGACGACAGCGAAGGAACCGCTTATGCTGGGCAAGAGAACATGTTTCTTGGACGCAGCAACAATGGGCTTCTGTGCTGTTCACAGACGAGTCCAGATTTACAATGGAGAGTGATTCAGGGTGTCTACTGATCTGGAGGGAACAGCGCACTAGATACCATCAATCCAACACTGTTGAAAGACACAGTTATAGAGGTGGTGGAATCCTGGTTTGGGCAGGGATCTCGCTCGGTGGCCACACTGACCTGCATGTGTTCCATGGAGGAACCGTAACTGGTCTTAGATATCGGGATGAGATCCTTGATCCATATGTCCGCCCATATGCTGCTGCTATTGGTAACGACTTCATTCTGATGGATGATAATGCACGACCTCACCGAGCTCGGATTGTTGAGGAGTATCTGGAGGATCACGGTTTGGAACGAATGGAATGGCCAGCTCGATCTCCAGACCTGAATCCGATAGAACATCTTTGGGACTATCTTTGCAGAGAGGTTTCTGCTTTAAATCCTCCTCCAAGGTCGTTACATGAGCTGAAACAAGGCTTACTCTGTGTCTGGTCTTCGCTTCCTATTCCGGTGTCCGACAACTTAATAAACAGCATGGGAAATCGATGCCGCCAATGCATTCAAGTTAGGGGTGGACACATTCCTTATTAGAACCCATTTTTGTATTGTTTTTATGCCATTTTACCACATAACACTGTGATGTGCTGTTTTCTCCAAGAATGGACTTTTCCGCAGAGATTGCTTTTTTTGTTATAAATCGTTTTTGCAATACACTTATACAAATTTCTATGACGCATTCAATAAAAAACTATTTAATGCACATATCCTCCAAATTTTTTGTTTCTACATTCATTCATTTGCAAATTAGACACAAAAACCCGGTTGTACCTTAACTTTTTGAGGCCAGTGTATAATAAGCTGTTTTATAACTTATATGTAATCTGTATAAAGTAATTCCCTGTTCACATTAATATACATTATAAAATGTTAAACTATCTATATGTATATGTTTAGTGGGCATTTTGTACATGAATAATATTCATGGGTATTTTTCAATTTACATATTAACTACATGATTATAGTTTAATTTTTGAATTCTCCTTAGATTGATCTTACAATAAATTATGAACAAATGAAATTTTAACAAGTCAACATATCTCAAAATCCTAATTTAACTTTTGCTTAGTGCTAACAAGAAAAGTGTTTCATCAGTTATACACAGAAGTATCTAATGTGCTGAGCAATTTATTAATCTTGCATTTTAATTTCAAACAAGAATATTCTAGAATGCTACTTGAAACAATATATTAACATTTCAAAAAGAAATCTATATATAATGGCTCATATATCATATATTAGAAATATTATTAATTGTACCTATATATTAGAAATTACGACCATGTTATGAAACATGTTCCCTTTTACATTAATGTTACAATAAAAAAATGGATTTTCCTACAACTACAAAAAAAATTTGGGTACTTGCATACTATTGCAATAACGCCGATGTTCAAGATAATTTGCCAACAACAACCCTGATTTCACATGTGTTGTAAGCGCTCAGTTGGCAACCATGTGCTTCGTTTCATATAATGTCCCCAATGCAGTTGCGATAATACACAAGTACCAAAATTTGTACTCCACTGAAGAGTCAATTCTTACACATTAATCTTAAAAAATACTTAGCATGGCATTAGTAATTGCCTCTGTTTTTGCTCAGCTAATAGCCACCAGAACCCCCTTTTCTACTTTGGTGTTGACATTTTGACTGGTAGAATGAAACTTGCGTATTGAAAACATTTATTCACAATACTTGAAAAATATATTATATTTGCCGGACAAAGATAAAATTGAATTTTTTATTGGCTCAGGTTAATCATTTCACTTTTCTATATATGTGTACATAATATACATTGGTATTTACTGAATATCTAGATAATGGGTTTGTGACAGCTTTTCTGAGCTGCTGATAACAGACTTTGGCAATATCCAAAAGGATACACTCACTACAAACATTGCATCAGAAGAGAACTTCACCTATTCTTTATTCTGTTTGGCCTCATGGTCCCTATAATCACTAAGTACCAATTCATATATAAACTTAAATAACATACATAAATCTGGAAAGAAATTTATGAGAAGTATGACCAGTGGTGCAACGTAGAATATTAGGGCCTCCCTGCAAAGTAAGGCTTTGGGCCCCACCTCCGCAATATAGGGGTGTACATTATGCCATTGAATAAAAAAGACACATATTAAAACTTTCATTCCAGTTTACATTTAAATATTTACTTCATGGTATCTAACCTAGGATTAATCCTGCTGCAAATAAGTTCATTTTATCTAAATGATAATATTTGTGACAATTAATGCAATATTTTAAGTTTAGCCTTCAAAACTTAGAAATTATTTTTCTCCATTGAGTGTTGACATTTGTTTTCGAGTAAATAGAAATTCATAGAACTTGAGAGTGTGAAGTAAACTATATTCAAACACTTTAATTAGCTTTTTCTGACATAAGTAAGGGTTTTTAAATATATATATATATATATTGAATTACAGGTGGACCTGTATATCATGAACTACTATCTTACGAACTTTTACCTGGAACTAGTTTATAAAGTATATATTATTGAAAAAGATGATGAATTGCTGTACAGAATTTTCTACTTTAAGAACTTTTTTAGGATTTGGCGACATTTTTTAGATAAAAAAGTCTGACTGTATATTAAAATTTTTAAAAGTAGTAATTATAAAATGTTGAAAATTAAAATGGATTTTTATTTTTAAATATATATGTAATCAAAAAATTTGTATAGAGTTAAAAATTTTGGAATTTGAACAAGGTTAAATAATTAAGAACCATTTATGTATAATTAAGAAATATTTCATAGTTTTTGAATTTGATTTAGTTTTTAGTCTACATATATGTAATATTGATAATTATTATTTTTTTTCAAAAAGGATAAAAAAGAACATTTGATGATGACAATTATTCTCACTTTTTAGAAAGAAACTCATTTTTAGGGAAAAACTAATATAATACAACTAAAAATTTACCCGTATTGTCTTATTATGTATTGTAATGTGTACAAGTTGTCTTTTTTGTAGAATTTCATTTTGTATGAGTTATTTGTCAATATAGGAAATATTCTCATACGTTGACAATTGAAATATTTTATTAATTTTTAAAAGTACAATAATATACTTCTACTCTCTATAAAAAGCTATTGCTATTAAAATGTGTGTGTTCATATTTGAATATATTTTTTATTAATTAAAAAATTCACACAAACATTTTCATATAAACAAATACTTTTTCCTCATCACCAGAAATATTTGCTTGATACATGATCAAAAATGCTGCTAAACTTTGTAAGGAAACAGAAAACACAAAGCATCTAATAAAACAATTTATCCTCTAACCATTATTACATTAAAATTTGGTGAAATTGTCGAATCGGGCGCCTTTCCGCCAAATTTTGAGAAATTGCCAATTTGGCGCGTTTTTGCGTGTTGTGTTTCGGAGTTGCAACCCTATCACAACACGCAACGCCGGAGCGCGAAATTCAAGATGGAGGAAGGAAAATCATTAAAAAAGTAGCATTTTAAAGTTTTGAAACTGAAAATCGCTGCAAAAATAAAGCATTTAAAAATGGAAATAATTTCACTTACCTTTAAAAAATGCTGCTATTTCCGACATTTATGACGATGAGTTGCCTACTGAAATTATACCAGTGTGCTACTGCATATTTCTGAGAGCATCTTCCAAAACATTTTTATTTTTGAATCACTAACGAAACGGTGCACAAATCCATATTACTCAATTCAAACCAAAACAATTTCTTTACACTCCTAAACACATGATGGGTATCCTCTTTCACACTCGACTGAATTTGGCAGTACCATTCAAAAACGATCATTCACTTTCTTACCCGTTCTTTCTCTCAATTCCATACTTTTTCCACATTTCGGACATACATACGATGATCCAATCAAACCTTCTTTCACACACACACATGCACCATTCTAAAACAGCTTTCTTTTCAAGCACAGGCAACTTGGCAAAAAAACCTTTAACAATTGTAATCGTAATTTTTCATGCATTCATTCAAATTAATCCTAAGAGCATCGCTGGACATCATGGCAATCTTTTGAAATTTATGTGGAGAAAGAAATAAAAATTTTACCTGTAAAAAGTAATTCCCCAAACGAAGCCAAACAGCTTACCCAACCGGAGCAAAACAAATAACCGTTTCCTCATTAACGGAATTTTTAAATAAAAGCTTTCTGCTCATGCGCGAGAAAGACCGTTGAAAAATTAAACTGTTAAAATAACAAAAAAAAAAACGAATTATATGAATGCGCTAACTTGCCGCGATATCGTTAAAATGAAAGAAATCTCTCTCTCTCTCTACTGCGCATGCTCAAACTTTCGCCTAAAAACGACTCTCCACTGGAAAACAAATTCAGAAGGGTTACCAGATTTGGCGCATTTATCGATTTGGCGAGAAAACACTTGGCGCAAGAGGCGCCCGATTCGACAAATCAACCTAAAATTTTGTTAAAGAAAATGTACGATTACTTTTCCCATTCATTCTATCATACATAAAAGTAAAATTTAAAAAAAAATTGGACATATTATTCCAAATGGTTTTTCTCAACCTTACGATTATAGCGACTCTTTATATATTTTGAACCACATTATTCATTTCTAACAACAATTAAATTTCTTTAATGTTGCAAAATAATTTATTTCCTTTAATTTAAATTTCATTGTATGGATTCATTGTATGTCCATGAGTTTCTGACTTTTTACAAATGCTTGCACGGAGAAATGTTTGCAAAAACGTTGCTCGCAATACTTTTCAAGTAAACATGGATACTTTTCTCAGATTTCTTCAGGGATTAATTCCCTATAACTGAGAAGTTCTTCCCTTTAACTGAGAAATGTTTCCCTCTTTCAAAGTGCGAATTCTTCTTTACCTCCCTAGCTCTAAAATAGATTTGTCCACTTTTCGCTGGATGCAGACACTAGTCTCCTGAAGCCATCTATTGCGTGAAATTAGAACGTTTTTTTTACATTCCCCCCACCCACTTATAACCTTGGATATTTATAAATCAGGTCATAGAGATTTTTATTTTTGACATAATAAAGTTTGCAGGTTATCCCTGAACACAAATTATCCTTTTAAATGAGATCACTGCTAGGTATATTTGGTAAATGGATATAGCGACTAACAATAACTCGCTTTAATCAAAATATGTCAGAATTAGAGTGCACTATATATTTCTAAATGGTGTTGTTACGGCAGTTAGTTTGGACACTGGGAAAGTTGTTGATGCTAAAATATTACCGCAGAAATGTTTGTGTAATTTTAACAGCGATGTACATAGCAATGAGTGTTCGGCAAGTTACATTGAAAATAGTGGAGGAATGGAAGTTGAAGAGGTGCTTTTTTTTTTTTGTATCTCTCATCACTCGCAGACATTACACAATTTACGATATACACAATATTTGGACTATATGGGAACTCTAAAGCATACAAATCAGTTTTAGAATCTAAAGATATGTCAATATTGAACAATTAGAATGTGTTAATCATGTTGAGAAAATGATGGGGACATGACTTAGGGCATTAAAATTAAAAGACAGAAAGCTTAAAGACAAAAAATCTCTAGGATGCCGTAATGGCTTGACAGATGCTGAAGTAAACAAATTGCAAAGTTGCTATGTTTTGGCTGTTCAAAACAACTCGGGAAAATTTGTCAGCCATAAGGCAAGCTATATGGGCTATAATTTTTGATAAAATGTTCACAGGTTTGAATCTACGACACGGTTTATGCCCCATGGGATGTGACTTGTGGTGTAGATTTAATATGTCCACATACTGAAAGGTTACACATACAAGCATAAACACGACTTACCTATTGTAATTAGGAATTACATAAACAAAGTATTTAGAGGTCACTAATCTTGAACATTTATCTGGATGCTTGCTTGATAAAACTCAAAATATTAGTGAAAGCGGAAATAGTTTTTGGTGTATAATTCCAAAAACTGTATTTGTGCAATTGGGAACTTCAAAAACTATAGTACATGAAGCTATATACTTATATAATCAAAGCTTCATTACCAAATTGAAAGTTTTAGATGTATTAAACATTCAACACCTGAATTTTACCAATGTCGAGCATTGCAAAAAGTAGATCATTCGTGTATTAGGAAAGCAGAATAGTCAGTTTTACAATGAACCAAAGAAGCTAGAATTAAAATCAAACAATTAAAATGTAGGCAAGAAGATGATCTTGCAAATGACACTAGCAATCCAAGTTATAGTTCTGGTATGCATTAGTTAATAGTAAGTTTGTACTTTAAATCACTATTTCTCAAAAGTGTAAATTTCAACACAAAAGGAACATTTTTGAAAAAACTACTTATTTTACAGCCTTTAAACTTTGCACATATGTTAACACTATACAAATAAATAATTTAATGAGAGATTTTGTCAAAAAAATTATTCAAAAAATATTTATGGATTAAAATGTACAAGAATTTTCATCGTTTTAAAATTTTTGACGTGTTACTCCACATATGAATTTTTTTAAAAAAAACTAATCAAAATTTTGAAAAATGCTCCCATTAAAATAATAAAAACAATGCAATGAATACACACAAAAAAATTCATGACTGTACAACCAGCCAATTTTTAAAAAATGTTCCTTAAACTTGGTCATTTTTAACATTACGGAGATAGGGAAAATGCTGCGTGAAGTGACCCCCTTAAGTAAATTATCATATAAAATGAAATATTTGTGATTTCTTTTGCCGTATTTTTCATTAGAAATTATATATATTTATTCAAAAATGCACATATATAATTATCGCTGTATAATATTTTTCTGATCTAAATTTAGAAAAATATTAAAGTAAATAGTTTCTTAAAACTACAGTTTATTCGAGGTGTTTTTCCAACATATAAAAATTCTGATATTGTTATCAGAAACGTGCACACCTATGTATGTCATATCATATTTGTCTTACAAAAGTTTATTATAAAATCTAATCAAACTTAATTGTTTTATTTTGATAAATATAGTTCAGAATAGATTTGTATGAAAAAAAGTAATTATGTAATATAGAAAAAAGAAGAAATTGTCATATTCTTAAAAGAATCACTGAGAATCTTATCTTTTACAGAAATAAACTATTTGTTTTACATAATTATCACATTAGAAAGTTACAGTTTTGTTCTTTAGCCATTCTATTTCTATCCATTTTGAAAAATAACGTATGATAATTAAATACTTGACATTTTTCTATATGTCATGATATCAATTCCTATTTTTTCAAAACATCTTTTGGGAATTACATGAACTAAAAGAGGTTCTTTAACATTAGCCTTTTGAAATTTATCTGACACACCCACACTCAGATACCATTTTATCAATACTTATAGACATTCCTGGCCAAAACATTATCTCTTTTACCCTATTTTTACTTTTCTCTATACCAAAATGACATTTATGAAGTATCATTTTATAAAATAGAAGTTACAACAATTTTAGAGTCTCTCTTTAAATACTAATCCAAATTCAATAAACAGGTCATTTTTAAATTTAAAGTATTGTATCACATTAGCAGGAACTTTTTGAATACAATCAGGTCAAGCTTTTATACAATAGTCATATACAATATTTAGTTGAGGATCTGACACAATAGTAATATTAAATTGAGAAATTGTACTTTCACTCATAGGGAGCTCTTTAACTGCATGTACAAAATATAAAATATCTGGATCATCATTTATATATATACCTCATCTTTAAGAGATACTCTGGAAATTGCATCTGCTAAATACATTTCAGTTCCTTTTACATAAACCATTTCAAATTGATAGTTTAATAATTTTAACAACTTTCTTTGCAACCTGGTAGAAAAGGTTCCTTTGCAACCTGATATTATCAGTTTGTATGGTAAAGTCTTTTCCATATGATACTAAAAATTTTCGGCTTGTGGCCAGCGGATAGCGGTTTCTTACCATTAAGAAGTATAATTATATATTTCTGTTTATAAAAATTTTGTCAATATACCTATATTAATCTAAATGATTGAACTTATCACAGCTTTGAAGTTTTATACAACTTTCACAACACGCAAAGCAATACTTTAAAAAAAAAAAAAAATCAGTTAATTGCTCTAATTACATTAATTTGAAAACTTAAATTTAAATTACATTTCAATAATTAAAAAGGCCTATTAACCATACGTGTTTCATGTTTTAACAAACCTTTAGACAATTTGTAATAATACACTCACAGGCACACATATATTATACACGCAGACGTGCTAGTGTTTCATGTTAAGTCTTGATTCCCAAATTACATTTTTGTAATTAAAATAAACAGTAAATTAATAACTGTTTTATGACACCCCTAAAGATGCAAGCTGATCAAATGACATTTCATGTACAATATCAGATTCCCTGCGTCATGACGTATGGCGCCCTTTTGCGAAAGAGAGGTTTTCTCTTCTTCGTTTTGCAGCCGGCAGAAGGAGGGACAGGAAAAATACTAATGTTAAAAATAACCCAAATCACCAGGGACGCTGACATGGTTGGGGAAAGGGTAAATTTACTGTTGCATTATCATTTATAATTTTTTTTTGGTGATAATCACTTATAATTTCCAATTTTTAGAGTAATAAAAATAGAATCAAACATAATCTTAATAAAATTTTCTCTTTTCAGGAGAGAACATTAGTTAGTCTTCTGCCGTAATTTATTTTACATTAACCTTGCATTTATCTGTCTTTATAAAGGGTCATTAATTCTCTCGCGTGTTTCTGATTAAAACAGTAATAGTACAGATTAAGACGGTCTTAATTGTGTCAGTAATTTAATAAATAGTATATTTTTATAGAACCATGAGTTTTTCATCAAACCTAATTATGTTAAATGTGCAAACATTTGATCTTCAAAGTGAATTTCTGTTATACCAAAATCTTGATTCTAGTTATAGTCAAATTCGGATAAAAAATTGTCTATACCTTCATGTGCTGTAATTGATAATATTTTACTTTTTGTGTACATGTGTGTTGCTCTTTTATTCTGGTTTCCAGCATTTCATATTTACACCTTGGAAGTTCAGAAACCTGCCTTACATTTTCAATTATATAGGGAATATTTAAATTAAAGGAGTGAAAAATACTGAAA
>BMAU01018504.1:0-138868 GCA_019973935.1 Trichonephila clavipes
ATTCTAATGTTGAGTTGTTACGTGGGGATTCAGATTTTATATCAGATTTTTTTTTTACCCAATTACACCAATTTTTTTAGAATTGAAATGGATAGGCTGGTTAAAGAAATATATAGAACAAAATACTCAAAGACTATTACATTTTTGAAAAACTTTTTTTCTTAATTAATGAATAATTTTGTATTTGTGTCAAAAAATATTTAAAAAAATGATTTATCGTGTAATTATGAAAAAAATTAAAAATTAATTACTGAATCTAATTGTAAAGATGGAACTATATTTATTGAAAATTCGATAGAGTTTTCTCAACCGGTATAGAAACTAAATGTGATTATAGTTGGAAATAGATTCCAAAAATAAAAGAATATTCGATATTTATCATCTAGTTATTAGCCGTCATGTAGAAGTATTGATACACGTTAAATCTATTGAGGCTCAAACGTCTTCTCATTGGTGTGGTGAGGGAGTTAAGACAGGGGTACCAGCTCAGGTGTCGTCCTCGTCACTTGATCATGGTTCAAAATTACGATTCGTCGCCAAAAGTCCTCGTGTAGCTGAACAGAGCGACATTAATTGTCACTCTCTCTCCAGTTATTAAGATTTTCATCTATTTGCAATTCTATAAACGATTTTAGAATATCTCTATGTATATAAAGCTAATAATTTATTATATAATAATGGTATCTGTTTGCATTATAATCATTTGCTAAGGGAGAAAAAATGTTTATTCCTTAATATGTGTTCTTTGTAGATTAAATTCTGTACTTTCAACTGCTTTTTCTAATTTGATCATTTATATTTTGTAATCAAATATTATTCCTTAACTCAGTAGCGCAACAGCCCATGAGAGCCAAGACCTGCTGTGCCCATCTCAGTATACGTGATCCTGGGCGCTGAGTTGCGTGAGCAGATGCTTCGGTCATGTGGTCAATATGACGCGAAACTCCCAGTGTTTAGTTCCCAAGCAAGCATGACACTCATTTATCGACCCACTGAAAGGATGAAAGGCTGAGTCAACCATGCCCAGCCCGGGGTTTGAAACTCGCACCTGTGGTGTAGAAGCGTGATGCACGACTACTCAGCTTCAATATTATTCCTAAAATAATATAATATTTTCTGTGTATATGTGTGATCAGCTTATACTTTTTATCAACATTGTAACATCTTTAAAATGTTTTACTTTGAGTGAGATTCAACGAGTTTGAAAACTAACGTTTTGTTCAAAATCTATATGCCATCTATAAAATTTATAAAGTTTTTATTACATTTTATAACATCAGAATCAATGTTAATACTTATATAAAAAAATTTCTCTTAATTTTACCTTTTTCTATTACAAAGTGGTAAATGTTTACCGTCTTTAAAAAATCTTAAGAATAAATTAAGTGAATATTATCAGTTAAAATTTTTTTAGCCATATAAAGAAATTTTTGCATCAAAAAAACAAATTTCCTTCAATCCAACAAATTTTAATTTTTAAAATCCTGAAACTCAATGTCAGCATCTCTTTTGTTTTCCAATTAGGTTGTATTAAGATGACTTAATGCCAAGAAATAACTTTCGCATTCGAAATAATCAAATCAAAAAAGCAGGCGTTATTGCATATTAGAAATCATTAATTCCGTACAAACTCACCCACCTCTCCAAAAAAAATTTTTTTTTTTATTACTACAGTTAATAATAAAACTTGTTACTTATTGAAAACTTAAATAGTTTTTCAATATACATTCCATGATCATACTATAATTTCAAATATTTTTCCTCAGTTCCTTATGTATATAAAAATAAGCTAATTTTTAAAAAATAGCGCTTAAAAAATCCCATTCACGTTTGAGCAAAGAAATTACATCGGTTAAAAAATGAAAATGAGGTATATTAGCTGATTTAAATGTAATCATAAACAAGTATTACAGACATGAAAAATTAAAAACAATATTACTTTAGAATATCACTAATTAGGATTGATATCAATGAAGTTTAAAAAGGAAATGTAAATTTTTCTTAACCAATTCGTAAGAAAATAAAGATAAACTAAATTGCCTTTAAGGTTGATTAGCATTATAGTTATTTTTCGGATCTTGGGAAATAAAAATTTTGGCATATCCGGTCTAAAGGAAATGGGTGGAGTCGGAACTTCCTCAAGAATGCGTTGGCCGTCTCTTGTCCCTTCCCCTAGAAGCAAAAAGCGAAGCAGATGTCTATCTCTTTTATGGCCCCTAAATTTCTGCCAAAGATCAGAGTGAGGGAGGTCTTTGGTTATTCGTAGTGTCATTGAATATACCTCACACAGGCTATAAAGAAATATTTGTTTTTACTTTTTTTTTCTTATAAAGTTTGAACTGATCAAGTTTTCCGATGAGAATTTATTTTATTATGAGTCAACACACTGTGATATACCCCTTACAATTATAACTAATTAAATCGGGATCCAGGTTTATCGCAGTCATGCTATATCAAATACATTCTCTATACGTTTGAAACAAATTTTGTTACATAATGCTGTATTTTGTCTTTCTTAACTAAATTATCACAAAAATAAATCTCAGCCAATAATACAGCGGCTTGCAGATATGATCCAACATTAAAATACAGAGAATAGAATAATATGCAAAAGTTGAAATAAAAGCAAAGTAAACTTCGGCATTTTCGATCAAATTATTGAAAATGGTGTTTTACCAAATTTAATGCAGTCGCATACTATTGAAATTGAGGCACCACAAATCTAATGTTTCCGTGTTATTTAGCAACCAATATCACAATTGGTCAACAATGTATTATATTCTAATTTTAAACTATGTTTTAGATTGTATCATATATTGTAGTGAATCCGCCAAATGGCGATAGATTAATTATGATAGTTTGTCACCTGCGTGTGGCAACCCAAAAAATGAGCCAAGATGAATGTATGAAGAGCAGGAAATGGTCTCATTAGTGAATAAAAAGTTCCGATTCTAACGATGCGTGTGAACTGTTATTTAAATAGTATTTTATAACCAAAAATATACTATAAATGGTGACTAAGGACTTTGGATTTAAAAAGCGCAACCAATTTTCATTTATAATCCTGTATATTTAAAACCAAAAGAAAACTGTTTCGAATGAAGTCAAAACGAAACTTTTCGTTCTACAAGAAGTGGCTTGCAGTGAAATTCGCCGGTATTGCACAACTATTATGAGTAATCATTCTCGAATAGATGAGTGAACTCATAATTATCTCTTTTTTTTTTCATTAGAAGCTGGCAGATAAGTGTCATTTTATTCTTTTCCATCAATTTCTGTGCTTCCAATTTGTGTTTGTTATGATTTCCAAATGTTTTAACTTTTGAGAACTATTTTTTTTCTCAGCGCGCGATGTTATTTTATTTAGTTATTTATATAGAGAATATTGTTAATGTTAAATAAAGTAAATGAATAATGTGCGCAAACAAAAAAAATGTACATAAGCATAAATCATATTTAATAAATGTGCACATAATATTCTTATATTACATTTAATTTCGTATATAGACAAAAAAAATGTCTTACGAAATGTAATACGTCTTTAGTATTTATTTCGAAGCAATTATATATATTTTTAAAGCAAGTGTATGTTACATTTATATTGGTGTATTTTCTATATATAGTAATATTATTTAACAATCCTTGCATTATGACCGAAGTAAATGCTGTGCAAATTCCTGCTTATAATAAATCGGACCCCGCCTTATGGTTTATCATGTGTGAAAGCACATTCGCTCTCGCTATACCGAAACCAATAACTGAACCAATAACTAAATATAATTATATAGTTTCTCATATACCACCGGATATTGCATCATTAGTTAGAGATATTCTCATTAAACCTGATGCTACTGATCCTTATGGAAATTTGAAAACAGAACTTATAAACCGCTCGGGTGAATCTTCAACGCAAGAAATCCGACAGCTTTTATCGGGAGAAGAGTTAGGTTCTCGCCGACCTTCAGAACTATTGAGAAATATGACGCGACGCGCAGAAACTTTTAACGTTCCAGAAAAATTAATGTTGGAACTGTTTTTGCAGCGATTGCCATCTAGAGTACAGTCCATTTTAGCTGCTGTTTCGGATCTTACTTTAGCCAAGGCTGCTGAGATTTCGGATCGAATTTTCGAGGTTACCCATGCAATATCGGGACTTATGCAATATCGAGAGCGTCTGCTACTACAACAGAGGATAGGTTGTTTCGAGAAATTGAAAAATTAAATAAGCGAATAGATTCTCTTTCATTCTCTCGTAGCCGCTCACCGTATAGGTATAATAAACATTATCACCGCAATAATAGATCAAAATCTAGGGATTCTTCCATATGCTGGTATCATCGCCGTTTTGGTAAAAGGTGTAAAGAGGTTAGTTAGTGAGTTAATATTAACGTCGCACTGTTCAGCTACACGAGGGCTTTTGGCGACGGACCACGTAATTTTGAACCATGGTCAAGTGACGTGGACGACACCTGAGCTGGCACCCCCCTCTCCTAACTACCACACCAACGGGAGGACGTTTCAGCTCTCGACAGATTTAACGTGCATCGCTGCCCTACACGGCGGGTCTTTAGTGGTACTGGGCTCGAACCTGTGACAAAGCAAGCCATAGTCCGATACCTATACCACTCGGTTACCGCGGCCACAAGGTGTAAAGAGGACAAATGTGTTAAACCCTGTTCTTGGCAGGGAAACGATACCAGCAAAGACCATATTCTTTCACCATATTCTTTATCACTTTGCGTGATTAAATTTTTATACGTCATTATGATCTTGGATTGGCATAATTTACTGTATTTAACATTAAATGAAAAGCAATTGATTTACACTAGAGGACTGTGAATATTATCTTTGACTCAAAAGTAATTTTTTTCCCACTTCAGTATTTATCAAAAAGAGCACGGAAGAATAACAAATAGAAGTAATACTATTATATGGTTGAATAAATAAACTATTTTCGGAGTATATGCATGTTTTGAAGAGTTAAGAAGCAGAAAAAATAAGATTATCATCCTTACCCTCCCCCCAGACACTAATCAGTAAGAATCACTCTTTTATAACTGTCTAAAAAGTTTGGGAGGAGGGTTGGAACTCAATAATTAAATTAAACAGGAATTTAAGTATGATGTCCATTATATAGGTAAACGTGTCTTAAAATTTTAGGGACATTCTTAGAAATAAAATTTTATTTTTATAATTAGATACATTTCTATGGAAAAACTCTATTTAAAATTAGCAAGGGTATAAAATTACGACCGGAAAATCTCGTAAAAAATTCTAATCACTTTTTCATAAAAAAAAATTAAAACATGCTTTTTATACTTAAATCAATAAAGACTTAGAAGTGCTCTTTTTTAGTAATTTGTCAATAATTGACCGTATGATTTTTAACATAGTAGAAAATGCATCCCTTGTATTTAAAATAATTTACTGTAAAGAAACAATTTTGTGAAATTGTGGTTTCTATTATTGCTAAGGTAAAAAAATATTTCAATAAACCTTTTCGTTCATTTTGTAGGCATTTAAATAAGGGAATTTATTTTTAATTCGGCGTTTAATATAGTTATTTTAGAAGAGGAAACCATAAGAGTATCTTATGGTTTCTTACAGAACAAGAATTCTTGCATTTTAAATTTGTGAATTTTTAACTTTCTCTTTATAAGAAAACTTTTTGCGTGTACATAGCATAGCGTGTAGAGAGAATTTAGGCTTTTCATACCATTTAATTAAAAACTATAACACAGGCAGTATGTAATTCAATTTTTGTCTTGTTCGAACTTCATTAGGTACAAAAAAAAAAAAAAAGAATTGCTTTCACAAATATGTATTTATATATGAATAATTACTTTAGCGGTAACATATTGAAATCCACTTTTTCATTATTTTATTTGGCATAAATTTAGTAACAAATTGAGTCGAGTTTATGCATTACGTGTGTAGATATATGATTATACTATGGAAGGATATACTAATTTCCGTTTTTGAAAATGAGTTTAATTTAAAATCTGATCTAGCTTGAAAGTATGAGAAAAAAATTGTTTCTAGTTAATTTTGGAAGTCTGCTTTTTTATTTTTACAGAAAGAGAGTTTGATATAAAGTGATAAAATATTAAGCTTTTAAAAAATTTCCGTTTATATTAAACAAAAATATTAAAGAAACTCGATTCATTGTCAGAGTGCAAAACCATAGCTTTCGGTTAATCCGTCATTCAACTTGTATCATTATGAATATATATATATACATGTTGAATTGTTATTAATAAAACAAGTATTTACGATCACGTAGCGATCAAAATGTAATTTGATGACCCACAGAATGAGCGAAACAAATAACCGATTTAATAAAAATCTATCAATGAATATTCAGTACACAAGCTATCTAAAATTATAAATAAACATTATATTTTGTAGAATAGAGAATTAAATACGAAAATAAGCTTTTCAAATCACTTTAGTAAACGCTTTTTATTCTGTATCCAAAAAACTTACCCTTTCGATTTATAGTAATAACATTTGTAAAAGATCCGATAAAATCACTTATTGGTTATATTTAAAATACTTATTTCGTAACATCTACAAAATGTACAACAGAGGAGCTGCTTCTTTTTTGAATTTCCGTGCCATGAGTAATCGTATTATCTAAATTAATCCAGTATCGTTTCGTTAAAAACCCGGAGTTTCAAAAAACAATCAAACAATAATGTAAGCGCTTTCTGCTCGCAATTGTATTACTTACCACTGCAATTACATAATTAAACTTTTTATTCAAAAAATAATGAACAAATTATTTAATTTCATTTAAAATAAATTTGTTCCATGTATTTAAACTTGCTATTTCGAAAGATGGTTACATATTTTTTTTATGCTTTCGATAAGAATATTGCTTTCACCGTGTGAACAGGTCCACGTCTAATGCGAAAATGAATGATTGGCATCGTATTCAAAGCAAGCGCCGATATTGGCGAGAAATTTGCTAAGCTCTGTAACCCTGCAGACTTATCCCCCTGTTTCCTTCCCCTCTCCTCTTCTAAAAAAGTGCTCTTTATTTTACGACTTCCCTCAACAGCTCGTTTCCTCCTTGGTGGTGGCCGCGGTAGCCGAGTGGTATAGGTATCGGAACGTGGCTTGCTTTGTCACGAGTTCGAGCCCAGTACCACTAAAGACCCGCCGTGTAGGGCAGCGATGCACGTTAAATCTATCGAGAGCTGAAACGTCCTCCCGTTGGTGTGGTAGTTAGGAGAGGGGGGTGCCAGCTCAGGTGTCGTCCACGTCACTTGACCATGGTTCAAAATTACGTGGTCCGTCGCCAAAAGCCCTCGTGTAGCTGAACATTGCGACGTTAATATTAAATCGATCGTTCCTCCTTGGTGATCTGCGCATATTCTCGCGCAACTTTTCTCCCTAAACATCTGCGCACATTCCGGCGCAGCATGTTTATGTCAGGAAGCTCGGTATGCATAACGGAATCACTAGAGTTATTTTTAATTCGCTACACTGTTATGTTCTGAACTAACTCTTACTTTAGGGGTTACGTACGATTCAATCGGTTGAATATTCAAATTAAAAAAATTTTTAGCCTGAATTATTCTTTATGAATTTTCGATAAGACAAAATACAAAGCTCTAAGCTAAAAAAAAAGATAAGTTATGATAACTTAAATGTTTTTATTTACATCCCTGTGATAAATAAAAATTTGAAGCGGATTTATCTTTGTAAGAAAAAAACTCATTTAGCTTTATTTAAAATGCTGAGGTTTTTTGTATTATTGAACTAAATGTTGTGACATTTTTTTTACTTATTGCTATTGGTACATGTAACAAAAGTTGGTATGCAATTTTTGAATCAAAGCACTACTTATTTTTTAAAAATATTTAAGAACTTTTCAATAAACATTCCGAAAGAAAAAAAAACTTTTTATGTATATCAGTCATGCTAGTAGAAGACCCATATCAGCTTCTGTTGTAAATAGTTTGACATAGTAGCATTTTGAAATGGCTTCATAAATTTTAAAACTTTTTTGTGTACAATGTTCTCTTGAGGCCTCAGTTTTAAAATAAAATGTTTTTATTTTATTCATAGGTGCTGCAACAGCAACTGTGACACATTGAGTGGATAATACAAATTTACCCCATTCAAGTTCATTAATTTACATGGCAAATTTCAACATGCTTTTTTCTGTTTGTATTCAAAGGCAACAAATGACAATTTTCCAATCTTAATTCTCTTACAATCAATACATTCAGTGGTATATATTAAAATGGATATAACACAGAATTGGGTATTAGAATAAAAATTATTGTCTAACACACCTTTAAATGTATGTATAATTACAGATTTATTATAAATTTAATGATTGGCATTATTGTTTTAAAACTGATTTTATTATTGCATGCCAAAAAGCAGCATACTTTCAAATCTGAGTTTCCTTTCAGTTTCCAAAAGTTGTGAATAACTAATTGATATAATAGTTTGTACCCCTCATTTGTATATTATAGTGGTTTTCAAATTGTGTTCCACGGATCCTTGGAGTTCCACGAGGCATATTGAAGAGTTCTATGAATCATTAAATTTTGTCCAAAACTGTGCAAGCTCATTTAAACTGAAAATTTTATTTATATATGCAATAACTTTTCTTGTATACTTAAACTTTTATTATAATGTAATAAAATATGTTTTCTTTATATTGTGAATCTTGTATTTGTTAAGATCCTGGGTTCCACGAAAGAATTTTAAGCACGTTAGTGCAATATTTTGTAAAACTCAACAGTTTTCAAATGAAAAAAAGCAGCTCACTTAATATATGAAAAAAAAACACCTATAGGAGAACATTTCCAAAAGAACACCAGTAAGAGAATATTTTACAGGAGAGAACTAATCATGAATAGATAAAATGGTAAATCTGCTATTGAAGGAGAGAGAACAAGAGACTCAACATTAAAATCTAAACTTAATCTAAATTAACTCAGCTCCTAAATTTTAGGTTGCACACAGGAATTCTTACTAAGCTATAAACATTGTTGGGCCATTCAAAACAATACATTTAAGGGGAAAATATTTACAAATTTAACTCAGAATATAAAAACGGAGCACATATTCATATTACTGATGATTAACTTTTTTTAACATTATACATTGAAATTTTTAACAACAAATTCAGTACTTTGCTTTAATTGTTTTTACAAAGTATCTACAACATGTTGAACTACTTTAAATACTACTTTCAGATATATTCCAAAAATGTGTGGAATGGGGTTCAAAATACTTTGTTCTAAGGGTTCTGTGAGTCAAAAAGTTTTAAGACCACTGGTTTATTGGAACCAAATCTTCCTTCACACACAAGTTACATCATTTTAAAATTTTCTAGGAGGACATAATCTTTGTTTATATTTTTCAAACATGTATGGAATTATTTGAATACAAGCTTCAATTGTATTTATTAGTGCTTGGAAGGTTTGTGAGGACAAAGCCTTGGAAATAGCAATTAAAAGTCTCCAGTTTGTAAGCCAAGATAAGCTTTTGCTAAAAACTTGAAGAGAATCAGCATATTTTGTAGATAATTTCTCTATATCATTCAATTTTTCTCCTTCATACCAATGATAGATATTGATTTTTTGTTTCTCATTTCCTGTCAAAAGTATACTATTTTGATTTATGTTTCCTTTCTGGTAACCTTTTTGTAAAGAGATTTTTATTAGATTAAAAGTAAAAGATTTTTGTAAAGATTTTATTTTTTATTAAAAAAAGTCAAGATTTCTATTATTAATGTGAAAAATTACAACCACAAAATAAAAATGTTGCAGCATGTGGGAATTCACAAAACTGTGATGTGATTTTTAAATTATGCTGAGATTGTGTTAAAGAGAGTATTTAGTTTCGTATACAATTCCACATATAATAAAAGGGTCAGTGTACAGCATATGAGTGTACATGGTGTTGAATATTTAGAAAACTTGACAAATATTAAGTATAGAATATATTGCTTGCTCAAATATGGGATTGATTCAATTTAACCAAAATGTTTTCCTACATTTAAACTATTCTATCTATTGACTGAAAAATATCAATCAATCAATGATTGATTGATTGCATGGACAACATTTGAAATTGTTGGCTTTGTGAAAGAGAAGTAATGTAAGGAAGATGAACAGACTTCCTCATAATCACAGTACTTAAACTATCACGAACATCAGAGATACAGGTTCAAGACCCAGTGGCGTAACGTACACCCCCACACTGCGGGGGGGCAAAGCTAGACTGACACCATTAACGTAGAATTTCACAAAATTAACTTTACATTTTTTTAAATCCAATTTTTAAGAGATTTTCAAATTGGCGATCTAACATCATTCAAAATGAAAACTTTGATCGCTTATTAGATATCTTAGATCCAGTAACCAAATCAAAAAACATTTTAATTTGCTGTAATCCCCGCGACGAAAAAGATACTTAAACCTAAATTACTAAAAGATAAAAAGATAGTCTGACGGAAAATTGGATAAAATGCTACAAAGATAAAAAAAATTCATCACTGTTTTTTTAGTATACTTCATGTTAGCAGTAGGGAGAAAAAAAAGATATGTTACTTTTTACTGAAGTAGCAAAGTAATTATTTGCGTCTTTAGCTCCCCCCACATATATTTCATTTTCATTTAGCGAACTCGTACATAACGTACATCTGTTATGCTTTTTTCATGAAAAATAGTATTGCGATACTTGAAAAACGCATAGAGAGCATTTTAAATGATTATATGGTCTAGATTCATGATTTAGAAACCCATATGCCCACAGAAATTTCCGTAGATTTATGAGTATTCAATCAAATAAAGCATAATGAGAAACGTTTCACAAAACTGTATATTTTTAGAACATATATATTTTTTTATATTCAATGCACTTCAATATAGGGAGTGTTCCTTCGCTGTTATAACATTTTAAATCTCACTTCTCTCTTGTAATATTAGAACTGTTTTTTGTAAACGGAATTATTCTGCTTCTTATCTTGTTATTTTGTTAATAAGGCAAGAAACCCGGCCCTAAAATGAGTGGAGTTAAAAAGAACTCTGAGAGGTTCTCAAAAACGAAAAATTCGAAAGGGGAAAAGGAATATAATATTAATAGCAGATATGCAAAATTGGATAACTTTTTAATATCCGCAAGTTCATCTTGTGCAAGTGCTAGTTGTAGTAATGCCAGGGAACTTGATGAACAAATCCTGGAAGTGAAAATTAATCCAAAAGAAAAAAATACAGTTTCAGACACTTCAACTAATAAGGATACACTATATAAAGAAAAGGAGTCGGAAAATGAAAACGAAGAAACAAAATGGATTAGAAATGATTTTGCGCATTACGTAGGTACGCCCATAGATGCAGATTTAAGGGAACAAATTTTAATATTGGGCCCATACCAACCAAAAGGTAATTTCCAAAAAGATGCCAAGGGAAGGAGCTTTTCATCATCTTATTATAGTTTCATATCCAAGACAGGACAAAAGATCGAAAGGAAATGACTGTTATTCAACACGACTTCATGTTGCTTACTGTCAGGTAGGTTGTCTTTTCACTGATAGAACAAATATGTATTTTAAAGAAGCCTGGTGTAAAGGTGTGAATGATTCGCAAGGAATATCAAAAAAAATAAAAAATTAAAGAGCGTGAAAATTCTATAATTTATATCCAAGCATGTCGCACATATGACATCTGGAAACAAATTAAAACGGTGGATTAATTATTGAAATGCAAGTTTAAGGAAGTTAATAAGTTTAGCCAAATCTTACGAAGAATCTCATAGACGTTACAATGACTCTAGCGATGTGCAATCGTCCTTTTAGGGGACATCGAGATTCGACTCAAAGGGGGTGTTCAGTGTACGTATGTAAATGTAGAGCGCCCTCTAGCGCTCAGAGTGTCTAACGAATCTGTGTAACCTCTGACTCCCATCGAGTAAGGAGTCGAAACGAGCGAGCTGAGCAACAAGTAATAAAAACTACAGTCCACTGAGAGAGACCTTTATCTTGAGTTTTACTTGTCACCCAACATTCTGGTCCGTCGAGCCGGAGAGACCTATGCATTGAAAATACGAGGTATGTACTGTGGTTTTTGACTTTTCGTTGAAAAATCGAACTTTAAACTTTAACGATGTTTAAAGGAGCAAAAAAAGAAGACTTGAGGCGAATCGCTTCTGAATTAGAGTTGTGTGTCAGTGATAAACTAACTGTTTTAGACTTGATGGATCTTATAAAAAACTGTGATAGATACAAAAACGATCCTGATTCAGTGCATGAGTTGGCAAATTTAATTATCGAAGAAAGGAAGTATGACGAAAGTCAACAATTAGAGCTAGAAAAAATAAGAGAAAAGTCTAAGCTTGATTTAGAGATAGCGAGAATACGAGCAAATGATAAAGACAATAATACTGAAGTTAATTGTAATGATTCCTTTTCTGTGGATTCTTTAATTAAAAGTATCCGCACACTTACAGTGAAAATTCCCGACAAACCTGAGGGATGGAGTTTCTTTTTTTTTTTTTTATCATTAGAACGTGCATTTGTAGCCAAAAAGTGTTACTGATAAATTTAAGCCTGAGATTTTGTTAAATTTATTAGGAGAAAAAGCTGCAAATATCATTATATATCTGAACGATGAGGATCTTAAAAATTATGATAAAATAAAGTCCATAATACTCCAAGAATTTGAGCCAACTCCTCAATCGTGTTTAGAGAATTTTAAGAAAGCAACACGGCAAAATTGTGAATCCCACATGTCCAGTTTGCTAGTAGATTAACAACAAATTGGGAATACTATTTAAAATTGAGAAATGTTTCAAATTTCGAGGTATTAAAACAATTAATAGTTTCAGACAAAATATTTAGTACTTTAGATAAAGAAACCGCATCGCATATTAGTGTCAGACAAGCAGATAAATGGTTTGATCCTTTAACGTTGGGAAAAGAAATTGATTTATTTTATTCATCGCGAGGAAAACCACTGAGTGAGAATATTAATTATTGTCGCAAAAATCAAAATTCTAAAAATATGTCTAGAGTATTTTTCTCAGATGTCAAGGGAAAAAAATGTGTTTTGTGTCAATGTGATAGTCATTTTTTAAATAAATGTCCTAAATATAAGCAATTATCAGTAAATAAACGGGTAGAACTTGTGTTAAAAATAATTCCTTGTGTTTTAATTGTTTAAATTTGCATAGAGTCAAGTTTTGTAAATCTAAAGTTCTTTGTAAATGCTGCAAAAAAAAAGCATCATTCTTCCTTGTGTTTCTCTGGAGACCCAAATTTTACGAGTGAAAGGGTCATTCAACCTTCTTCATTGGGGGGCAGAAAGAGCCGGAAACAGAGGAATCCTCGATGAGTCAACTTTCAGCGAAGGCGTCTGTGTTCAAACCCATAAATTACATAGGGAGATTTCGAAAGAGTCTCAGGGTGTAGGAGATCTGTTTACTGCAACGAGTTACGTAAAATCGAAATCCGTTTTACTTGCAACCGCGATTTGTTTCATTAGAGATTCCTTTGGGAAAATGCAGGAAGTCAGAGCACTGTTGGACGGTGGTTCAACAAGCAATTTTATTTCGCAACAGTGTATGAATAGACTCAATTTAAAAAGAGAGAAAATAAACATTTTAGTTTCAGGATTAAATAATTCAGAGTTAACGATTAAATCGCGCGTTAATGCAACAATTGCAAATAGAGGAAATAGTTATGAAACTAATGCAGACTTTTTTGTAGTGCCGCGAATTACGGATATGATTCCTTCTCAACCATTTAACGTTAGTTTGGGTAATTTCAGTAGAGAGAAATTAGCGGATGAAAATTTCAACATTCCGGGAAATATTGATTTATTGTTAGAGCAGAAATCTTTTATGAAATTCTTTTACCAGGACAAACAAATCTTTTAAATACAAAATTAATTTTTCAGAATACAGTCTTCGGCTATATTGCGAGTGGGAGTATTCCAGTTTCTAGTGAAAATAAACCTCACTGTGGGTTAATCAAAGATAATGTCGATTTAGGAAAGACAATGAGGAGATTTTGGGAAATCGAAAATGTTGAACCTGAGACAATAAAAAATAAGGAAACGATAATTTGTGAGGAGCATTTTAAAAAAAATCATACTAGGATAGTACGGGAAGATACATAGTATCTATGCCATTTAAAAAGGATCCAAATTGTTTAGGCCAGTCAAAAGATATTGCCCTCAAAAAATTAAATTCTTTATGGAATAGATTAAAGCGTGAGCCTAACTATTTAAAATTATATAGAGATTTTTTAAAAGAGTATAAAGAGCTAGGCCATATGCAAGAGGTAGATGAGAGAGAGGAGTGTGGAATGTATTTCATACCACATCTTGGTGTTTATTGCTCTGATAAAAAAAACAAGTAAATTGAGAGTAGTTTTTAATGCGTCGAGTGCAACTACAAACGGTTATTCTTTAAACTCTCTACAATACAATGGGGGAGTTGCTCAAAATGACCTTTTTTCAATAATGGTTCGCTTTAGAAAGCACATATTTGCATTCATTGCGGATGTGCAAAAAATGTATCGAATGATTTGGATTAATCCAGATCAGCGTAAACTTCAGCGCATTCTGTGGAGAGAGAACATGGACGAACCAATAAAAACGTTTGAGTTGTCAACTGTGACCTATGGAACAACGAGTGCACCATTTTTAGCGACACGTACGTTAAAACAATTAGCCCTAGATGAAGCAGGGAATTTTCCATTAGGGTCTTCAGTTGTGATGAGTGACATGTACATTGATGATATACTTACCGGTGCAGAGACCTTATTAGAAGCAAAAGAACTGAAAAAATCAACTGATCAATATCTTCGCTAAAGGAGGTATGGTTTTGCATAAGTGGTGCGGAAATAATAAGGAATTGATTGAGGTTTCCGAAAATTATGATTTTCAGATTCATCAGAGATAAAAGTGTTGGGTGTTTATTGGAACCCCAAGCATGATTGCTTCTCCTTCAGAGTAAAAATAGACTTGCACGAATTAAATACCAAACGGGATGTTTTGTCAACCATCGCCAGGATATATGATCCTCTAGGTCTTTTAGGTCCTGTGGTGGCGAAGGCGAAAATCTTCCTTCAAAAATTATGGATGCTAAAGATTGATTGGACAGATTTGCTTCCAGATACAATCAATAGAGAATGGCGACAATTTGTCGAATCACTTCAGGTAGTAAATGACATCAACATCAATCGATGCATTGTGCTAGAGCAACCGGAAGTGGTCGAGCTGCATGGATTCTCCGACGCGTCCCAGTCAGCATATGGAGCTGTCGTCTACTGCAAATCCATAACCTCAGATAGAAAGATGCTTGTGCATCTTATTGCCAGTAAATCCCGAGTTGCGCCTACCAAGCAAACAACGATTCCCAGACTTGAACTATGTGCCGCTGTGCTGTTAGCAAAATTAGTGCATCGTGTCAAGCAAGCTTTAAAATTAAATGTGACTAATACTTTTCTTTGGAGTGACTCCATGATAGTTTTGTCATGGATAAGGAAGGAGTCATATCAACTAAAAACCTTTGTGGCTAACAGGATTGCTACAATCCAGGAGATGACTTCCAGTGAGCAATGGCGTTATGTGGCAACAGAGGACAATCCTGTCGACTTCGTTTCCAGAGGAATGGATTCTCTAAAACTTAAAACCTGTGAGTTGTGGTGGAATGGTCCTAAATTTCTGATGAGCAACCAGTACCCACAACGACAAATTCCTGTTGCAGTGATCAAGGATCCAGGTGAACTTAAAAACTGTAGTGACTTTTCTAACTTTTTTCTTGATTCTGCTACTAACTCTTTTGTAAATAATTTACTTAACCTTAGTAATGACTATTTTAAAATTATTCGTGTCTTAGGTTTTATTTGTAGATTTGTTTATAATTGTAAGAACAAAGAAAGCAAGAGAATTGGGCCTCTAGATTTAGGAGAATTAAAAAAGGCTGAACAGCTTTTATTGAAATTAGTACAAAAAGAAGAGTTTAAAGTAGAGATGAATGGTATTCAAAATTCTGTCATGGTACCTTCCAACAGTCGAGTAAAAAAAAAAACACTCAATCCATTTATTGATAGTGAAGGGATTTTGAGAGTTGGAGGTCGATTGAGAAATAGTGATATTAATTATAACCAGAAATTTCCAATTCTTTTGCCTTCCAAACATAAATTGACTTATTTAATAGTTGAGTATTTTCATAAAAAGTTTTTACATAGTGGTCCACAATCCTTGTTATATCAGATCAGGCAAAATTTTTGGCTATTGAATGGCCGTAATATTTGTAGAAAAGTTGTTCATAATTGTGTAATTTGTTGTAAGGCCAATCCTACGTGCACTGATCAAATAATGGCTGACTTGCCAAAGGATAGAGTTATCAAAAACTATCCATTCAATGTGTCAGGTGTGGACTTCTGTGGCCCCTTTTACATTAAATATAAAGGGCAGAGAAAAGGTGTATATAACAAAATCTATGTTTGTATATTTATATGTTTTGTTTCTAAAGCTGTGCACTTAGATATTGTGACTGATGTAACCTCTAATGCATTTATTGCTACACTTAAGCGTTTTATATTTAGAAGAGGTAAATGTGCTAAGTTGTATTCTGATAATGCAACAAATTTTGTGGGTGCAAATATAGAACTTAAAAAAATGTTTAATTTGGTGTGTAAACCTGATGAGGCACTTGCAAAAAGTTATATGGCTTCTGAAGGAATAGATTGGAAATTCCTCCCCCCTAGAGCCCCAAATTTTGGAGGTCTCTGGGAGGCAGGCGTTAAATCTTTTAAGTTCTATTTAAAGAGAGTAGTAGGTAACATTAGATTAACATATGAAGAGTTTCTGACCGTGATTATCCAAATAGAGGGGGATGTTAAATTCTCGTCCTCTTGTCCCATTATCTTCTGACTTAGATGATTTAAATGTATTGACTCCTTCTCATTTTTTGATAGGTAGATCAATTACATCAATTGTTGAGCCTGATTTAACTAATTTAAATGAAAATAGGTTGGATAATTGGCAGAAAATTACAAAAATAATTCAATTAATTTGGAAAAGGTGGAGTGTAGACTATTTAAATAGTTTGCAGCAGAGAAATAAGTGGCATTTCGAGAAAAAGAATGCTAAAATTGGATATGGTTATAATAAAAGAGGATAATTTACCTTCATGTCAATGGTCATTAGGTAGAATCAACAATATTTATCCAGGAAAGGATTCTAAAGTAAGAGTAGTGGAAGTCAAAACCACTAGAGGTATATTTAAGAGACCCATTTCGAAACTGTGCATTCTAAAAATTGAAACAGTGTGTGTGAAGTAGCATATATAACCCTTCAGATAGTAATGTTTGTGTGTAGAATAGTAATTTTTTTAAAATTCTGTGTGATTTATCAATTGCTTTATACATTGTCTTCATTTGTATGTTGTTTTGTTTGTATTTTGAAGTATTGTATTTCTGTGTGTTATTTTTATGATTATGTTCTATGTAAATCTTGCATGTTGGAAAACATTGCAAGGCCGGGCGGCATGTTCAGTGTACGTATGTAAATGTAGAGCGCCCTCTAGCGCTCAGAGTGTCTAACGAATCTGTGTAACCTCTGACTCCATCGAGTAAGGAGTCGAAACGAGCGAGCTGAGCAACAAGTAATAAAAACTACAGTCCACTGAGAGAGACCTTTATCTTGAGTTTTACTTGTCACCCAACAGGGGGAATTTTTTTAATATAATAGACCTCTTGGCTAAATATGACCCTCTTCTCAATGTTCATTTGACAAAAAAAAAAAAAAAAAAAAAAAAAAAAAACTCAAAAATATCTTACCCCAAAAATTCAAAATGAACTTATTGCTATTATAGGCTCTAGAATAAAAAATATTGTGTTAAAAATATAAGGAAATGTTCTTTTTTTTCTCTAGTATTCTGGACACGACACAGGATATTTTTTTTAAAAAAAGACCAATTAAGTATTATAATAAGGTATGTAACAACTGATGCTAATGATAATGAGTCAGATAATATCAGAATTAACGAAACGTTCTTAGGCTTTATTGAGGTGGCAAATGAAACTGCAAAAAGTTTGGAAAGTGATGTGTTAAATTTTCTAAATACACTGGACATTAATTTGGCGAAGTGTCGAGGACAAGGATATGATGGGGCGTGTGTGTGGTTTAATGGCGCAAGAGCCAAATTTGGCTATACTGCGCCACACGTTGATATGATGGGGCAGCCAACATGAGTGGAGTGCGTATGAGGGATTACAGAAATTAATTAAGGACAAACACAAAGAGCAAATTACGTTCAATGTTCAACAAACAACCTCAATCTTGTTCTAAAAGATGCATGCAGTAACGTGCCTCATGTAAGAGAATTTTATGACTTTTGTCAAAAAATTTACACATTTTTTGGGCTCAGCATTAAAAGGTGGAGTGATCTGAAAATTGTGCAGAATAACGAGAACATTCAGCAAACTATTAAATCATTATGCACGACAAGGTGGTCATCTTGATTTGACTCTGTAATATCAATTCGCTACAATTACATTTCGATTTTAAAAGTACTTTCAAATATTTTACTAACCAGTACTAAGCAAGACGAGAAACAGGAAGCTTTAGCGATTAAAAAACATATGGAAAAGCTTCAATTTGTTTGTTTTTTTGCTAATTTTTCAATGTCAAATTTTACAAAGCATAAATTTAACTTCAAAAGCATTACAATCACCAAAAATATATTTGGAAAACGCTAAGACCATGTTAAATTCTTAACGTCTATCGAGAATCTTCGAAACAATTTTGCTAATATAATGGAAGAAGCTATTGTTTTGGCTAAAAAATGGGGTATCACCCTGGAGTTTGAAAAAAAGAGACATAGAAGAGGTACACAGTTTTTCGATGATTTCAATGCTGATGAAAAACTGCAAGACAGAGAACGATTGTTGGAGGTGGATGTTTTTAAGGCCAATGCTGATGTTATTACTACTCAATTAAAAAATCGCTTTGAGAGTATGAATGGCATTTACAAATCATTCAGTTTTCTTTCTCCCAAAAATATTGTAAGCAGTACAAATGATCTCTTATATAATGAAGCCAGTAATCTTCAAAAAGTATATAGCCTCGACCTATCTAGTGAATTTCCAAATCAAATTATATCTCTAAAAGCAGTTTTTAGTGAAAATTTAATTAAGCTAAATTCGATAAAACATTTAGGTAATTTTTTGATGATTCAAAATAAGTTTGCTGCACCAAGTTTACCAGATGTATGTGTATTGCAGTTTTATTGTTTTAGACTCTTCCAGTTACTTCTGCAATGGCGGAAAGGTCATTTTCTAAATTAAAATTAATAAAAAATTATCTACGTTGTACGGTGTCAGAAGAGAGGCTCTCCTATTTGTCTTTGATAAGTATTGAACAAGAAGCAAGAAAAATTGAATTGGATGAATTAATAACCGACTTTGCTAAGAAAAATGTGAGACGTCAAACGCTTTTTTGTAATTTACTTCTTGAGTGTAGTGCTGTATATTAGCTAGTAGTGTGTGTGTCGCGAACTACCCAACGAACTAGTTACTTTTGTAGTTCAACCTGAGTGGTACAGAGAGCGCATTCTTTTTTGTGTCCATGCTTTCTTAATAGTAACAGTAGTTGTGTCTTTGACAATTTATGCTAGAATTTTATAGAACTTAAGGTCAAGCTCATCCCCGGATTCATAAACGAAGAATTTGGTAAGTGATACCTATTTTCTATCATAAAGATCTGAAATCGAAAATATTATTTTACAGTGTTTGTGTTTTTCTTAGTGTATCGTTTTTATTTAAGTTACCAGGTAATCAGTCGACTGTTGTTAAATTTTGCATTTTTTTAAATACTATAAATACTCTCTAATGTTAAACGTTATTTACTTTGTTCATTCAGACACAGGTTGATTTTATATTCAGTTATAAGTTTAATATTTAAATATTTTTACGTGATGCGTAAAGATACATTATGTTATGGTTTTGCAATTCTTTGTATATATATATATATATCCGGCTTGGGGCCCAAGATCTGACCTTGCGGGGGGGGGGGCAATTATTTTACGTTGCGCCACTGGCTTTAACACCCTTTCTGAATGGCACAGAGACCCAGTCTCCTGTAGTACCTCTCCAGAAAAGAGGAAGGCCACGCAAACAGCCATTGATTCCTAACTGCCAGAGAGAATTCCACAATATCTGCTAGTACACCCCCTTGCCGAGACGGTCTTCGGCGGTGTAAGGGGAGAATGTAAGAACTACATTAAAACTCTACCTTCCTTGACCATTAGCGACAGCCAGGGGGCACCACTTGTTCTTTTGAGAAGTGGAAACTCCTTCCCTCTTCTGTCCTGGATCGCCCCCGAAGAAAGATGTGTACACATGGAGTCAGGGAAAGTCTGTTTCCCTCCTTTTAGTCCTTAAGATATTTTCTATAACTACTTTAATAGATGTGTGTTGTTTTATTAAGTAACCCCTTGTGTTGTGGAAAGTAAGAAAATAAAAATAAGATTTGTTCCAGTAATGAAAAGGCTTCTTTATTTCAATACAACGAAGACACAACATGGGGGATTGCCATAAAGTGCAATTTTTTTTCTTCAATTTTAAAAAGCAGTCTAAATATTTCGTAATAAAAACATTATAAATCCAAATACAATTTTTTTTCTTCATTTTTTTTATTTTTCAAATAATTTAACAGAAAAACTTTATTATTCAATTCTTGAATTGGGGAAATCTAACTTGAAACTACAATTAAATACCAGGTATTTTTATACATCAGTTTAAAAACTGTGTCCAAAACTAAAATTTTTTTAAAAAAAACCTTTTTAGACAAAATATACTTGAAATATGATGCTTTCTTGAATTAATCCAGCACTTAAAAGTTTGTAAGAAAAGCTATGTAGCTGAATTTCTGAAATTAACTTAAAGTAATGAAGCAAAATTTCACTTTATAAACTACATTTAAATCTAATTAATAAAACCTTTTTTTTACTTTTAAAGTTCATTAAAAAATTTAAACAAAAAGAGGAAAGAGTATGCCAAAAAAGTAATAGAACACCAAATATTCGAATCTTGATCCATTATATCAGACAAAAACAAAATTCATTAGACAACATTCATGCGACAAAAACAAAAAGTTATTGGAAATATATTCATCTCCCTTTCATGTTGATGTTGAGTTGGCCCCAAAATCTCTCAATAGAACTGATTCACTTACAATGCAATAATGAATTAAAACACTTTTTAATATTAGAATCCAAAATAAATTTTTATGACACTTATGTTACAAAAATAACTTTTTCCAAGTTGAGAGATTTAGCACAAAAAATTACGAGTTCTTTTGGATTAACTTACACCTACGATTGGTCCCCCCCCATCATGAAATTTATCAAACATAAATTATGCTCACACTTACCGGACAAAAATCTGCAACATCAATTACGATGTACAAATACCTGCACTGCGATAAACTTGCAAAAACAAAGGAAAAGAGTTGAGTAAAAAATATCTCAATAATTAAATATTATTTTATCATTGCATTATTATTATATTATCTATGTTTGCATACATGAAACATAATGAAAGCAATAATAATTCATTCTGTTTTAAAATTTTCAGTTCGACATATATTTTTGTAATAGGTCCAAATCTAATACTAATAAATATATTTTAATATGCAGCTGGCGGGAAAATACAATGTTCTTTCGCAGAGACTCAGAAGGTCATATGGGTTGGCCAGACCTGTTATAAAAGAATACAACACAAATAAAATAATAAAAAAATTAAAACTTGCCAACTTTCAAGAAAAAAACCACAACAGTATATTATAAATCTTTTACTTATATACTCAAATTATTCAAAATTATAACATTCTTTCAACTTTTATTTACAAATATAAAAAATAATTTTTAAAAGAAGCTTTTGTGTAAAAGTGAAAACTTTAACAATTATAAGGCTTTAAAGATATCTTTGAAGAAATAATTAAAATTGAATTTTGAAAAATATACTGTTACATACACATAAATATAAATCTTCAAACTTTTGGAAGGAATGATTGTGCACAAATGTTTTCAAGTAACAAATTTGACAGAAAGCATTTTCAGAATATGCACATACATAGATTTTTCTTGGTATGGATAAGAAAATATCTTTTATATTACACAACTTGATAGAAAAAGGATGTTGTGGATATTTCTCCCACTTGACACCTTTCTTGAATAGTAAGAATGAACAAATGTCATCATAATTCATAAATCCGATAAAAAAAAAGGCAAACAGCAGACTTAAAAAATAAATCATTAAGAAAATTTTATGGCTTCTACTTGATTTATAAATATTTATTTTAAGAACCAATTTGAGAGAAAATCTTTTTAAATATTTCATGAACATGAGGTTTTCCCTTGGCATGAATAAGTAAATGCTTTTTTAAGTAACGACTTTGAGAGAAAGTCTTGTTGCATACTTCACAAACATGAGGCTTTTCCTTCGAATGAATACGTAAATGACTTTTTAAATAACTATTTTGAGAGAATGCCTTGTTGCATACTTCACATACATGAGGCTTTTCCTTGGAATGAATACATACATGTACTTTTAAGTTACTGTTACGAGAGAAAGCCTTTTTACATATTTCTCAAACATGAGGCTTTTCTATGGTATGAATATGTGAATGAATCCTTAAATTACCAAATTGACAGAAAGCCTTGTTGCATATTTCACAAACATGAGGCTTTTCCTTGGAATGAATATGTAAATGTCTCTTTAAGGTACCACTTTCAGAAAAACCTTGTTGCATATTTCACAAACATAAGGCTTTTCCTTGGTATGAATACGTAAATGTCTTTTTAAATTACTACTGTCATTGAAAGCCCTGTTGCATAATTGACAAACATGAGGCTTTTCCTTGGTATGAATACGTAAATGTGAATTTAAATAACCACTTTCAGAGAAAGCCTTGTTGCATATTTCACAGATATAAGGCTTTTCCTTGGTATGAATACGTAAATGTTTTTTTAAATTACTACTGTCATAGAAAGCCGCATTGCATATTTGACAAACATGAGACTTTTCCTTGGTATGAATACGTAAGTGCATCATTAAATTAGCTCTAACAGAGAACGCCTTGTTGCATATTTGACAAACATGAGGCTTTTCCATGGTATGAATGTGTAAATGTGAATTTAAACGACCACTTTGAGCGAAAGCCTTGTTGCATATCTCACAAACATGAGACTTTTCATTTGGCAGAGTACTCGAGTGATGTTTCAAGATGTCATTTCGAGAGGTAAACATCTTGTTAGTTTATAATTTTTGAAATCTCAGGTGAGATCACATAAATCCATATTAAATTTTAATTAATGTAAAGAGAGGGTGCATCCTTTTTGTGGAAAGCTGTTTATAATTATGTAATTTTTTTATGAGCCAAATGCAATACTGAAATCTAGAATTGTTTTTTAAATTAATGCACAAAATAAGGTATCTTCCAACTATTTTCAGTTCAGTTTGCTGAAAATATTCTAAAAAGTATTCAACAATTGCAAAATTGCAGAAACATGGAAATTTTTAAGTCAAATTGCATTATCTACTGCAATTTAAATGAAACTTAAAAAGTACATCACAGCACAGTGCCTGCATTAAATACTTCTTTAGAGCCAAATTCAGAAAGGCCATGGACCTATTTATGTTCCATAAAACAATAAACTTAAAATTAATGATAAATAGCACACTGTCCTTTTATAAATGGTGAATGACTAGTTTGAAGTAACATCCCTATAAAAAAAAGCAATACTTTTGGCGATGAGCCATGTTAAACATAGAAAACTTTGTCCAAACACTGCATATTTACGTAGTTTATTTTTTTTTCTCTAAAATTTTTTATAATTTTTCTCACGGACACCTTGGATTTTTTCTACACCTCTGATTTTCTTCCTTGTGATTTGATTCTGGAAATCTACACTTGTCTGAATCTTCCTATTCCTCTGAAAATAAAAATAGCTATCAATATCAATATTAAAATTATAAAAAAATACAGTACAAATAGAATATAGAGTTAAACGGAATAACTACATCACACTTTCCGATTTTCAGAGAAATAATACCTCTTTCCGACTTTCTTTGAGAGAGAGAGAGAGATTTAAAATTTTCCAATGCAAATGCTTACTTAAAATTTCCCGAGAACAATACTTTATGCACACTGATTTCACAGCATATCATGCTCCATTTGACAGAAACAAATAATTGCCATTCGCATGATTATTTCATTTGCCCTGTCTCTTTCCAATAAGACAATCAACTCCTGTTTACTTAACTGCATTTTGTTTTACCTTAACTTCACAGGATAGTGTAAGATAGAAAATGTACCAATATGCTTGATAAATATTTCACTCGTTTTGAAATTTAAAATAAAGCAAATGCATAACAGTTTGTAAAAGGAGTCATAGAATATAATTATTGTAATTTTAAAGATATATTCTAAAGTCATAATCACATGTAAAAGAAAAGTATTTTTTTTATCAGTGACAAAATAATTAATTTTTTTATCAGTGACAAAATAGTCAAAACAAGTGATAAAATGCAATTTTTTATGCAAACTTGTTTCAAGGTAACTTTTAAGGCGACTTTACAATGCTTCTATGGCCATTTTAAACCATTTGATTTAGTTCAAAAATACAATTCTGATATTCATTTTTGTTTGACATTGTAAAAACGGCTGGAAAAAAAAATTTCACCAACTACACTGTGTAACCCCTAGCAATGGTAGCAAAATCAATTGGAAGTGGAGTCCAATTAAATATATTGAATTTTTTTATCACTTTGAAGAAAATTTTCAGGAATCTGTCAATTAATTTGCTGAGTAAGATTCTCAATTCCTAAGTTTCAACTAAAATTCAGTTTCTAAAAGTACAAACAAAAACAGCACAATGAAGAAAAGAAAAAGGCTGTGTTTCTTGAAAATTAACATAAATAATATGAAAAGGAAATGACACGGACATTGTTAGACATATATGTGGGAAAATTTGACTTCTTAAAATGAACCGATAAAAATCCAATTTTCAATGGAATTTTCTGAAATAAATATAAACTGAATTTTAAAATAAAGAATAATTATGATATTAAATATAATAATACTTTTATATTGAATTTTGCTCAATATAAAAGTATTTTTTTACTCAATATCCGATTTCAATTTTACATTTGGTGTCAAGAACAATTTTTTAAATTAAAAACAGCAATGCTTCATGTCTCTACTATATGTGATGTAAATTTTTAAAAAAGATATATATAAGTATTTTTTTCAGGTAATCTATAAGTTTTAAGAAATAAATTAGTTTTGATATTGATAAATTGCTCTAATGAATCCCAAGTATTCCATAATTCCTGCTACAGTACATCTTAAGATAGTAAACATAAGCAAAATCTATATGTGTAGTAATATAAATATTTAACAGTTAAGAAGAAATATCAGTTAACATAAAATAATACAATGGTCTCGACAAGCTAGATGTATTTTCATGCATTTTTTTCTCTTAGCAGTAAAAGATTTCCGTTGTGGAATGAAGAAATACTGAAAACACTAGCCACATAGGGAAGATTTAAGAGGGGTGTGAAATAAAGGAGAGGTCATCTCATGTTTTGTGAAAAGGAAGCTAACTTGAGCTTTGAAATACCTTCAGAATTACATGTAACAGGTGCCAATTTTGCTTATCTAAGCTACTTTCCCCCTCAACCCCTACAAACTGCACACAGAAACATGTTCTCTCCTGTGGCGTAACTTACACCCCAAGATTCTAGGGGAACCAAAGCTGGACTGATGCCAAGTACGGCATGGGGACCAAAACTTGACTTTTTGCAGGGAGGTCCGAATATTCTTCATTTACGCCAATGTATCTCTCATCAGTTCGCTTTGGAATTTAGTGATGAGAACATCACAGTGTAAGTTAAAATCAGTAAAAATTTGGTTTTCGGTTTTTCTTTTCTGTTTTAGAAGAACTTTTTTATTAGCACTACGGCAAAGACCTCAGGAGAAAGCAAACTTCTATTTTACTTAAAATTACAATAGGGCTTCTTAAGGCTGTTGATCAAAAACAAAAGACGAAAACAGAAATGTATAAAGATTTTGGTATAGCCAAATCTACTATTTTGTTCGATTTAATAGGAACAAATGGGGCAAAAATATGATTTTTGGCTTTTAATCATTATGTTCTTTAAGTAGACTGAAAAATCTTTATATTAGAAGGAAGTATGTCCTCTTTTAGCAGAAATTACTTCTTGAATACTTTTTGACATTGATTCTGCTAGTGTAGTACTTTTTTATGTTCTTGACTTTATCATCAAGGAACTACACTTGTATGGCAATTTTTATTATTTATTTTGTTGTTGTGCAATGCATCTTAGCTAAACGATTCTTGAGAATATGCCAAAAGTTCTCAATAGAATTAAGGTCTGAATTACCAGGCTAATCAAGCACTTGGTATTTCATTTTCCCACATAAAAGTAAGGACTAAATTTTAATTGTGACAAAGAGCAAAGTTATGTTGAAAGGTTTCATCAGATGTTTCCATGAATTGAGCAATCCTACTGTGTAATATTTCTATGTTTTTGACAGAATTCATCACGCCGGGGATATGAAAATAGACCCCAAAACATCTCTTTAGAAGAGTTACAGTCTGATGGAAATGATGTAATAGCAAAGTTTCACCTTCACTTCATCTTACTGCACTTGATTTGTATCCCTGCACAAATAAATGTGTTTCATCACTGAAAATTACCTTCTTCCAGTCATTAACAGTCCAAGATGGGTATGACCAACTTCCAGATGCTTTTTGCGTAAATTCAGGTACTCACTTCAACACCATATTCTACTAAATCCTTTCAAAGGTCTATGCTTGTCTTTCTTGGATTTATTATGCTATTTCTTTTTAGAATTAAATCAGTTCTTGGAGTAGTTTTCTGCTCACACCCATATTTTCCTTTTCTTTTTGGAGTGAATGAATGAGTGAACATTAAGGTCACACTGTTCAGCTATCCAAGGGCTTTTGGCGACAGACCTTGTAATTTTGAACTATGGCCAACGGGAGGATGTTTGAGCTCTTGACGGATTTAAAGTGCATTGCTCCCCTACATGGCAGGCCTTCAGTGGTACTGGATTTGAACTCATGACATGCCACAGCCACGAGTCCATTACCATATATATGACCACTTCTTTTTGTAGAGAATGTTCTGGAATCATGAAATGTTCTTAAAATTCTTGAAACACTTGATTTTCTCACAGTAACTGCCATTGCTGTATCTCTCTCTTAGTCATAAAAGTTTGTTCATTGAGTAATTATTTTAGAACACTTCCTCGGAGTAGTATCTTTCTTTAAACAAGCAAAAGTAACATGAGTTACACGAAACTCAAAATTATAACCACCAGCTGGTGCACAGAAATGCCACTACCTAACCACTGATACACTAAAATAAGTCAAATGAGTAAACTGTAATTCAAGTCGTTCCATCTCAATGCCTAGTAGATATAACTGATTTGAGTCAGTTTGAGACAGCACTGGTTATCACATACCAAATAATACAAGAAAAACATGTTCATTACAATTAATTCAAACAGTATTGTACATTATCAACAAATACTAAAAAAAGAGAGAAAATTATGGAAACATTTAAATATATCTATATAAATGGAAAAAAAATGTACTATATTAAACTTAATTTTGTTGAATATATATGTTTTTTCTTTCTTTCCTTTTATAATATCTTTTAACACAATAAAATATTTCAGTGTCTCTTCAGTTTTGCGTTAGTTGATTTTCACGTATATATAAAATTACATAATTTTATAAGTACGTGAAATACAACAAAAAAGGCAACTAAGGTTACAAGCAAGATGAAAGCTTTATTTTATTAAAGGGTGTAATAAATGACCTAATAAAATTTGTAGCATAGCTTATAGTTCTCATTAGATCATAGCACCTTGCAATGCAGTGTACATCTAAAGTGAATGCGTGACTGTGTAGTATATGGCGCAAGAGCAAATTTGGGTTAAAATGTGCCGAACACTCATTAAAATATTAAATACACATAAAATACAGGCACACATGCATATATTTATATGCACACATGCATATAAATTATTAAAAGATTAATTAAAACCACAAATCAAATTAAACATAAAAATTCAATTTTTAAAAGAAAGCCAAACAGATTTTTTTGGGGATGGGGAGGGTTCTCCCACCCAGTCAGATGAAGTTAAAACAGATGTATGAAAAAGGTGATGCCATGAGGATTTAAAAAGAACTAGACAATCTATACTAATATATGATGCACAGAGTACAAGACCATGCATGTAAGACATTCAGGAGCATTTTCTTCAACCAACGAATGCCTGTGTGTGAGTGAGTGAGTGAATTTTGGGGTTATTGGTGCAAGAGCCAATTTTGGCTAAACTTTGCCAAACATTTGTTAAAACGTTAAAAGTTTATAATATTTCTGGTAAAAAAAAATTTTAAATCTTAAAATTGATGGATATAAAAGTTAATATCAAAGATGTTAAAATACAGATTGGTGGGGAAAAAAAAATGTTTTTTTCTGTGTTTCGTTGGAGTTAAAAGTAATTGTCCCTTGTAATAGGTCTTACCATTTTGTTTCACGTAATCGGGATTAGATTCAATTTCATCTTCCACGTCGTAGACAATCATTTCTTTCTCATCCGTTGTATACTCATCACATGCCGGTTTTTTAGGTCTATGAGGATTCATTTTAATGTCTATTATTGCTTCCTTCATTTTTTTCAGTAATTCTTTTTTTCTTTTCCTTGATCGTGCTTTTGCGAGTTTCTTGGCATCCTGTACTGTATTAGAATCCGAGGGTGGTTGAATAACGGACAGTGATGAGGAAGTTGGTATGATTGAGGAAGATGATTCAATAGGGGTGACCATATTGTTGGAAGGTGCATCATTACATGGAGGAATAGGTGGTTGAGACTCATTACTAGTGGATATTGAAGAGGTGGACGGCAAGAGTTGGGCTTGGGTTGAAGAGGATGATGTAGAAACATCAGGAGTAGATATTGATAAATTTGTTCTTGTCTTGGATGAAAGGGGTTGAAGTAATTCCAAAGGTGGACATTTAATTTTCGTTATATTTTCATCTGTTTGAGTAGAACTGTTTTTATTAGAGGATTTGGCAGCTTGAGCATAAGTGTGAGACGTTTGTGGCACTATTAATTTTCGGGCTTCTACATATGTTATATTTTTATTAGTTTTAATTTCTTGAATTTGCTTTTCGGTTTTCCACTTCGGGCAAAGTTTTGAATCAGCAGTATGCGGTTGAGAACAGTTAAAACATTTAGGCTCTAGAATGCAATCTGTGGAAGCATGTCCAACAGATGCACATCTAGAGCAAGTAAGTTGACCGCGACAGGAAGTTTGAGAGTGTCCGAACCTCTGGCACTTGAAACAACGCAGAGGGTTCGGAATGTACGGGCGAATTTTGCAATTAAGATATCCAGCTTTAATTGAAGTAGGTAAATTTGGGCTATTAAATGTTAAAATTAAATGCTTTGTAGGAAAAACTGTAGTATTCTTTTTTATTGTAATTCTTCTGACTTGAATCACACCCTGATCTGAAAATCCTTCAAGGATTTCAGATTCAGAAGTGGTCAACAAGTCAGGTTCTGAAATAGCACCTCTACAAGAGTTAAGAGATTTATGCGGAGTTACAATTAAAGGAGAGTTTAAAAAGGTTTTGGCGAGGAGAAACGACTTTGTTTGAATAGCGGAATTAGTTTCAATTAGTAAATCCCTGGAACGTAAACGTTTTACGGTCTTGGGTTCACCACCTATTCCAATAAGGGCTTTGTGAACAGCAAAAGGAGATTTATTAACCATTTCATTGTTCGGAAGAGAAATTAATAAAAATCGAGTATGCGTAGAAACAGTATCAATGTTGCGAGCGGGTAATACATGCGCATCATGCGTTGGGAAGGGGGGATGGGGGTTTTAAAAGATGCGTTTTGAATTTTTTTCTTATTTTGAATTTTTTTTTTTAGAACGGAGGAGAATTCCTTTTGATTTTCAGAGGACCAGTTTGGCAGGGCTTGCCCTAGAGTCAGCAACCAGTAGTGGCCTCGGGAGAGCCCCCCGCTCTGCAATGCAGGACCCCATCCAGGCACCACCTGGAACTACAAGACAGGCGGGATTATACACCAGCTGATAGAGCAGCCAGGACATGCTGGTTAGGCTGTCCCGGGCTCCTGTACTATCTGGCGGCCTGAGACGCAAAACTCAGCTTTTCTCCTGTACCCTCTACATGGCCGCCTCCTCCAAGACCCCACCTCACTAGTCCAAAGGTCCTCAAAAGTTCAAAACCCCGCTGCAAGTGCCAGATTTCCCAGGGAGCAGTCCCTTGTGTCATCATACCAATAGTGAAAACCCATCAGACACAACTTCATTCCACTCAGTCCTGGTCTGCCACAGGACTTCGTGGCAGAAAAATAAAGATAATAAGTTGAACACAAAAAAACCAATAATCGAACATGAAAGAAGCAACAAAATAAAAATATTGAAAGAGAAATTGAAGAAAATCAAATTAAAAGAACGTAATATAAAATATAAACCACAATACGGTAGTAAAAAATATCAAATTGTTTACCAGAAAAAAATAAAGTGGGAACAAATTTCATTGTCCAATGTGGGTCTGTGGTCTGGACGTGAAAAGAAGAAAAGGGAAAATTGAATGGCAAGAAAGAGGGCCGAAAATAGAGAAGGATCACTAGGGTTCCCCGGGTTCGTGAAGCCTGTGTTTACCAAAGACAGTAAACCCCTAGGGAGAAGGAAAAGATCACAAAGGCACCTCGGGAGCGTGAAACCCGTACTCACCTAAAGAAGGTGAGCCCCTTGAGGGGAATGCCTGTGTGTGAAGCGAGTATGACCAATGCAAACACGAGTAAGTTTGACATCAGCCCTTCGCATTGGCATCACAGATCATGCTCCTATGACAGGTTTCAGAGAGTGTAGTTTGTTATTCAACTGCTGACTCCATGATTCCTGTCAGGATTTAAAAATGTCATGCAGGATGACGCACTTCATGTCCAAAAGTGAAACTGCTAGCGGCAAATGGGTCATAACCGACCGAGCTAAGCTGTTCGTTTGCTTGTTGTCACTGATGCGTACATGGCTTGGAAGCCAGCAAAATGCTATTTCGAAACCCTTGCTGTCCAGTCAACTCGTGATATTGAGTACATTACGCACCACTGGATGACACTGATTATTGTAGTTTTTAAGTGCCTCTGAGACATTCATGCTGTCAGTATAGATGCAGTATTTACAGGGCGTATTGGAATTGACTAATTCAATTGCACAGTAAATGGCAACAGCTTCTGCAGTGAAAATGCTGCAAGAAGTGTGAAGCCAATAATCCTGCATATTATCTTCAATCCTGACTCTGCAGTGAACTTAACCTGCTTGTTTCGAACCATCTGTGAAGATGGCCGAATAACCACTATACTGATTGTGATGGTAAGTGTAGATACGCTGAAAAAAGACAGATGTTAGTGGTTTTAATGTACGCAGGAAAAGGGTTGATATAGTGGGAACGTAGCATATTCCAAGGTTGGAAGATAGTAAAATGTTTCTTTCCTGGATGTTCACACTATGTAGGTCGAGTTTGGACACAAGAAGCTTCATCCTATCCATTAATTGCTGGATGTTAGATGGCCGAGCATCACACAGTCTCTTCATGCTGGCACTCATGTACACATTTTTCAAAGGATGTTAAGGAATGGACATGATCTTAAAATAGTAGGTAAGAGAAAGCTTCCTCTGTCAAAGATCCAGAGGAAGCTGGTTGCAATCAACTTAGAGACTCTGCACTGCCGATGAGCAAAAGATACAGTGTACATCTAGAATAGCACCAGTTTTCTTTGCTAAGGGTGAAATTATCGAGTTGGCCACTTCTCTGCCAAATTTTAAAAAATTGCGAATTTGGTGTGTTGTGCCGATTTGACTTCTACTTCACTCAAATAGAAATTCAGGGGGATTACCAGATTTGATGCATTGATCAATTTGGCGAGAAAATACTTGGCGGAGTAAGAGGCCAATACGACAATCCAACCCTGCTAAGTTTGCAGGATATATTATGGCTGTGCTCATGCGTAATCAATCTGGTATGGGATCAGTGTTGAAAGATTGTGAGACTTTTGCGAATTATATGCTACTTGTTACAACTCTTCCCTACTTTTTTTTATCATAATGCTTCTTCACGAATTTTACGATCACTTGATGATCCCGCTACTTTCAACCATACATAAAAGTATTTTTTAATGAAAACTGTACATTCCACAACCTTCATTATTATTCCCCAGTATTAAAAAAATGTGGTTTATTTGTCTGTTATTTCCCGTAAATTTTGATTTTCTTTTCCTTTTGAATCATCAATCAGGAATCATTTTCCTGAATCATGATATTAAATCAATATAAAAGAAGTGTTTTTAGATTTTTTTCTCTTTTCCTTATGCATAAATAAATAAGTTAAAAAGTATTATTTTGTTATTATAAGTATATTCTTATAAATAATTGTGCCATTGCTGATTGGCTCATGAATTGTGACTCACTCTAAAACGCATCTAATAATTATGTTGTACGAGGGCTGTTCAATAATAAGACTAAAATTATAAAAAAAATATACATACCTTTAACCGTCATCATTTACATGGTCTTTTTCAAAATATCTTCCATGGTATGTAATGCATTTATCTCAACATTCTGTCCATTTCTTAAAAAGATATAAAAGTCTGTTTTGTTAGAGCTTTATTAAAATCCCATCCGCAGCCTTTACACATACTTTGTTGCTTAATAAATATTTGCCTCCTAATGGTTTCTTAAGTTGAGGAAACATTCAAAAATCGCATGGAGTTTTATCAGGACTGTATGGAGGGTGTGGTAAAATCTCTGTTGTTCTGCTGCAAAGCATCCAGTACACAATGAGCAATATGTGGTTGGGTATTGTCATGGCGCAATAAGAAGCCATTTCTGAGCAATGGATGTTCCCTTTTTTAACATGCGGTATCATTGTTTGCAGGACATTCGCGTAGTACGAGCCATTTAGGTAGTACCGGGTTCAACAACGTGTTATTACACAATTCCCTCATAATCAAAAAAAAATTATGGTCATAACTTTACCAGCCAATTTCACAGTTTTTGCTTTCTTGGGTGTAGGAGAAGATGGATGTTTCCATTCACTGCTTTGTGGTTTTATGGTTGGATCAGTGATACAACCAAGCTTTGTCTGCAGGAATGAAGCATTTTAAGATATTGTTGCCTTCTTGCTTCAGTCTTTATTCATATCATATCATATCATATCATATCATATCATATCATATCATATCAAAGGTCTGCGATGCTGATTTTTGCTTCCATTTTGACAACTGGCCGCACCTCGTTGGCGCCCGCAAAAACGGTTCAGTTCGAGTAGGTGATACTAAAAAACATGAGTTTGTACATGTCATCTATCGGTAGCTTATGTTAATACAGACGACAAACTTTTCTTATGCCACAGAAATTAACATTCCAATGAGTGGTTTCATGGCAGTAAAATTAGTCTTGTTACTTATTGAACAGCCTACTTATGTATGTAGTTTAGTTGTGATGAGTGTGTGATACCCTGTGCAACTGTTGAAAACTACATCTACTTCCTTTTTTTGTGATTTGATGTATTTATTACTTTAATTTCAAGTGTTTTATGCCAATAGTCAACATGAGCATAGTGAAAAATTCCTCCTTCCAAAATTCTTGGCTTGCATCTCTTATGTTTGAAGAAGTAAAAGATGACAAGATTAAGGCAAACTGTAAGATATGTAGATCTGAATTGAGAGCACATAAAAGTGACTGAATTAAACACACTACTTAGATGAAGCATAAAAAAAATTCTGAAATAGTTTTACTCTCGAAAAGAAATATAAAGCTTTTGAAAATTTCAACAAAATATATGTATTAGAAATAAAATTTTTACATTTTTATTGTTTCCCACACAGCCATTCAATCTATCGATTATTTAAGTAAAATTTTTAATAAGAGTGGTGCCAAAACTAGTTTGTCAGCTTCACAAAATTTTTTCAGTTACACAGAGTGAGTGAGTGTGGGGTTTAATGGCGCAAGAGCCAAATTTGGCTATGCTGTGCCAAACATTTGTGAAGAAACTTAAAATGTTTTATAAATTATGCAAAAATCATGACACTACACTTTAAAAAAAAATTTCAAATCACTTAAAACCGTTTGCAATGATTTAAGGAAACAAAATTTGGTGGGGAACACCCCACCAAGTCAGACCATATCTTAAAATAAAAGCATTGAAAAATACAAATGTTAGGTGAAAACAAGGTTAGACAATACATGGTAGAAAAAAAATTATTCTCTATAGTTCCTGTATCCGGATGGAGTTAATGCGCGTAAATATCCTTTAGGAAGAATGAAAGGATCATCGTCAATGGTGAATTTATTCGGAGGATCTTGCTCAAGTTCCCCCTCCTCCTCGTCGTAAGTAATCATATCCTCGTCATCAGTTGTTATTTCTGTAGGTTCTAGATCTATGTGGAACCCTTTTTATTTCGATATCTGGTTTCTGTACTTTAGGGCGCTTTCTTCTAATTCTGGACTTTCGTTTTACAAATTGTTGGGCTTCAGCTGCATTAGAATGTTCACTATTGGATTCATTATGGACAGAGGCAGATAAGTTTTCAGTTGAAACCGAAGGAAGTTTAGCAGGAGTTATATGAGAACGGGTTTTAGTTTCTAAAGGTGAAACTAAAGTATTCAGGATATTGCCAGGGGAAGTAGTTGTAGTAGTAGTAGGGATGGGTATTTGTAATAAAGACTCACTTTGTATTGTTGGTAGTATACCAGATGGGGAAGGAAGTAGATTGTCTTGAGTAGATGAAGATGACATGGAGAAGGTAGAAACTGAAGACGAGGTATTAGGCAATGGATTTTTAGAAGATATGGGTGTTAGGCATTGTAAAGGTGGACAGATTATGTTTGATAGATTGGGATCTGTTTGGGTAGCTGTGGATATAGTTGAAGGTCTAGCAGCCTGAGCATACGTTTGGGTTAACTGAGGAACTATTAATCTGCGTGCTTCAAAATAAGATATGTTTTTATTGGTTTTAATTTCTTGGATTTGCTTTTCTAATTTCCATTTTTGGCATAATTTTGAATCGGAAGGATGAGACTGTGTACAATTAACACATTTTGGCTCTAGAGTACAATCCGTGGAAGAATGCCCAACGGAAGCACATCTAGAGCATGTTAATTGGCCGCGGCAGGAAGCTTGGGAGTGACTGAACCTCTGGCATTTGAAACAGCGCAGAGGGTTCGGTATATATGGGCGTATTTTGCAATTTAAATATCCAGCTTTAATAGTAGTAGGTAATTTCGGATTAGTGAAAGATAAAATATGTTTAGTAGGTAAACGTGTTGAGTCTTTTAGTATTGTAATTCTTCGGACCTGGGTAACACCCTGGTCAGAAAGTCCCTCGAGTATTTCTCCTTCTGAAGCGTATAAAAGGTCCGGCTCGGTTATCACACCACGACAAGAGTTCAATGATTTGTGGGGAGTAACTGTTAAATTAGAGTCTATAAATGTTTTTGCCAGCAAGAAAGATTTTGTTTGGAGGGCAGATATGGTTTCTATTAATAAGTCCCCAGAACGTAATTTCTTCACAGATTTCGGGTCTCCACCTATTCCTCGAAGGGCCTTCTGTATTGCAAAGGGAGATTTCCGTGACATTTCATTGTTAGGTATTGATAGAATTAAAAAACGAGAATGCGTAGCAATAGTATCAATGGCAGTTGTGGGTGATATGAGGCCTTTACCATCCATCGGCTGAGCATCATGAGTTGGATAGGTTGGGTTGGGGGTTTTAAAAAATGCGTTTTGAGTTTTTTCCTTAATTTTACTTATTTTGATTTTTTTTTTTGAAAAAGGACGAGGAGAATCCCTTTTGATTTTCAGAGGACCAGTTTGGCAGGGCTTGCCCTAGAGTCAGCAACCAGTAGTGGCCTCGGGAGAGCCCCCCGCTCTGCAATGCAGGACCCCATCCAGGCACCACCTGGAACTACAAGACAGGCGGGATTATACACCAGCTGATAGAGCAGCCAAGACATGCTGGTTAGGCTGTCCCGGGTTCCTGTACTATCTGGCGGCCAAAGACGCAAAACTCAGCTTTTCTCCGGTACCCTCTACATGGCCGCTTCCTTTAAGACCCCACCTCACCAGTCCAAAGATCCTCAAAAGTTCAAAACCCCGCTCCAAGTGCCAGTTTTCCCAGGGAGCAGTACATTTTGTCATCCCATCAAGTGAAAACCCATCAGACACAACTTCATTTCACTCAGTCCTGGTCTGCCACAGGACTTTGTGGCAGAAAAATAAAGATAATAAGTTGAACACAAAAAAATCAATAATCGAACATAAAAGAAGCAACAAAATCAAAATATTGAAAGAAAATTTAAGCAAATCAAATGAAAAGAACGTAATATAAAATGCAAACCATAATACGGCAGTAAAAAAATATCAATTTTTTTACTAGAAAAAAATTAAGTTGGGACAATGTTCATTGTCTAATGTAGGTCTGTGGTCTGGACGTGAAAAGAAGAAAAGGTAAATTTGAATGGCAAGAAAGAGGGCCGAAAATAGAGAAGGATCACTAGGGTTCCCCGGGTTCGTGAAGCCCGTGTTTACCAAAGACAGTAAACCCCTAGGGAGAAGGAAAAGATCACTAGGGCACCTCGGGAGTTCATTTACACAGAACTAAGTGCTCAGCTCTGATTAAGAAAGTGATTTATCCCAAACTGCTAACAGAACAAATAGTAGAAATAACAAGTCACAGTTCCCCTTAATACTTGATGAATCTACAGATGTTGCACACTGTAAAGATCTTTGCTTGTGTTTGCTACTGAAATGGAACAAAGAAAAAGATAATTTTTGAATTTTTAGGAAAGAGCAAGAGCGGAGATGGTCAAATGAGCAGTGAATCATCATACCAAGAAGATCAGGAAAACATTCATTGTTGAAGAGCTTGGGAGATCGACGTCTCAACAAATTGTGCGGAATCCCATAGCATTCCAGACAAACTTATGCTCAAACTTTTCCAGCAGCTTGAGTGCAATCCATCCTTGGAGCTACAAGGCCATTGACATTGGATAAGGCAGCCAAGGTAGCCAATCGAGTAATGGAGTGAGTGAATATTAATGTCACACTCTTCAGCTGCATGAGGGCTTTTGGCAATGAACCTTGTAAATCTGAACCATTGTCAAGTGACGAGGACGACACCTGAGCTGGCACCCTCTCTCCTAACTACCACACCACACCAACAGGAGGACATTTGAGCTCTCAACAGATTTAATGTGCATCGCTAGTGGGGTAGGGGATAGTGGTACTGGGCTGGAACTCATGACATGCCTGCCATGATTCGATACCTTAACTACTGAGCTATCGCAGTCCCATTGAGTGATGGAGGTGAGACCAACTGCGAAAATCATTCCTCCTCTGAAAATCCAAAATTCTCCTAAAGAATAATCAGATTTTGCTATAGAGCAATGATAATAAACATATATAACATCTAATAGGAGTAAAATTCAATATATTTACAAATTATTCTGAATACTATTGATTCTGTTACTGTGCACAATATTTACCAAATAATTAAACATTTTATTAATGTGAAAACTGTGTAAACTCTAAAACACAAGAATATTGCCTGTAATCTCCTTGCTTTGATACTGTGTTTATAATGCTTAACTTTATATATAAAACTGAGTTTTTTTAAAAGTGTTCAATAGTTTATAATTCTTCCTTATTTTGAAAATATAATCAGCTACAATCAAATTGTTAAATTTATTATCACATTGATCAATGGTATGCAAAGAAAAATTCTGACCCTAATCAATAATTACTATTATTGTATTGTATGTGAAATTGGTGAAATACCATAAGACATAATAAAAACTCCTAATAATAAATGCCATAATTTAAAGCAAACACATTTCAAAAAATTAATTCTTTGATTAATTTCTGCAGCATAATTCTTAATCCTAAGTAATTTAGGTTCACTCCTAGGAGAGCCCACACCCTTGGCGCGAATTTCTTTGGTTGGCGATAATTACGCCACCTTGGTAACCCTACATTTAAATACTACATATGGCAACCCTAACTATTTCTAGCATTTTCATATTTTGAGGGCGCGCATTTCAAATTTCATTTTGTTGTTGGACTCCGGGCTGGCTGCGTGTGTGAGGGAATATACTTTAGAATTTTTTACTTTGTTGAATGCGAAAGGTAAGAAAGAATTGATTGAATGGTGTATGAAGGAAGGATTGACTGCTTCGAGTTATGAATGTCCTAAATGTAATGATCGGTATGATGTAACATGGTCGGCAATAAAACGCTTTCTTCGAACGCCGAATGTATGTTCGACCATTACCCCGCAGAATAAATATGGCGGCGCTCACACGATCATTTGCTTAGCGATGAGACCTTTAAGGCTTTTTAAAAATCTGTTGTTACACTGTACCCTCTACTTGGAAAAGATCAGCAGTAAGAAAGTAAGTGCTGTTTTTATATTTTTTATCTTAAATGTTTAATTTCTGTATTGTTTACATATATTTTCATTATGCATCAACCTTATCCCGCTATATTCCCTTGCCGTCATCTTGTTCTGGCTTGGCACATTTTCGGTTTGTCGCCAAGGGTGTGGGCACTCCTAGGATTTTACCGTAATTTATATTATAAAAACAAAGATACAGAAAACATGATATGTCTAATCTTTGACAAACATTGGTACATAAAAAAACTGTTGTGTTTTAAAAAATATATCTTTTTGAAATAAGTTACACAGAATTACATTTATAAAAATATTTTATCCCTTAAAAACTAGAACAAGGGTAAGGTAGAGATAAATTATAAATACTGCATTCTTAATGGAGATAAAAAATACATAATGAAAGGAACAGTTGCACGAGAAAGGAGAGATTTTAGTATATATTTTGTAATTATTTACAAAATTTTTCTGAAAGCATAAGATATAAAAGATATATAAGATTTCTGAAAGCATAGAGAAAGTATAAGATAAGATTATTATAGTATTGCATAAATTTTAAAATGTTTCCTCACATTTCAAATACATGCTCAACTTTTGTATTAGTGCATTATATACTGAAAAACATTTAAACCACTCAAACTTATTCTAATAAATTCATTGCTAAATTTGTATGAACATTATTTATCAGAATTCTAGCTAAATAAGACGGTACTAATGTATTATCGCAACAATTGCCAATGTTCAAGATAACTTTCCACGTTGGCAATCCCCATTTCGCATACGTCGTATGTGCCAAATTAGCTATCATGTGCTTTGTTTCATGTAATGTTGCCAAAAGGTTGCGATAGTATATAAGTACAAATAAAACCACTGGCTCCATTTAATTTTAAGATAGTTTCGTGCTCACTTTTAACATATTTTTTTTATTTGCTTGAACCCCTTGAAATATAGCCATGCCCCAGTAAGAAAGTCACTATTTTTAAAGATCTTATACAAGCTAAATTCTTTTTAAAAGTTAATTTTTCACATTTACTCATGTAGACTTGGAGGAAAACTATTTATTTTATTCGGAATTAAAATGCACTTATCCAGGTTCAATATTTTTAGTTTAATTCTCGGACGGGCGATTCTTAAGCTGATCCTTTAAATGAATCGAACAAAGTAGAAGCCCATTAAGGATGAGCGCCGTAAATTACAATTCAAGCATAGTAAAATTAAGCTTTCACTTAAAGCTGACATTTATATTTACCAATAAATATAATATTAAAATAGGAATATAAAGTGTAATATAAGGAGGGAAGGGGGGGGGGCTTGTCGAAGTCAATTTCTTTTGGCGGCCAAAACCGGTCGCAAAGCTAATTCATTTCCACACCAAAGATATATATTATTTATTTTTTTGAAATGACTGGTGATAAAATTTGGAAAAGTAGTTGGATGATACCTTTATATAGTGACTAAAACAATGCACTTGAAAAATCCTATTGATGTTGCGATGAAGGTTATTCACTCCTTATGTTAGCACAATACAGTAGATTTCAATAAAGATAATTATTTAATAGAAAGACACGAGTTAAAGTTCAGTTCAGGTTTTGTGGGATATGGAGCAAGAAAGGCTATGATTGATTGATTGATTGATTGAAAGGTTGAAGGGGATATAGAGCAACACAGGCTATGATCCCTAAAGGCTATGATACCCCACGAGTTAAATACGAAAAGTTAAATCAAAACAAAGCAATCGATCAAGTGTTGCCATTCTATTGTAGCTAAATTACATTATGAGGCAAGAGGCGTGTAACTTACGAAGTTCCTGGGACGTACCTCCTCATCAGAATTAATAAAAATAGATCCTAATTAATGGGGTGACATAAAGTGGAAAAAGAAAGAATGGGCAAAACAGAACTGCTAAGAAACAGTGGCGGACGAAGTCCGCACACTGAAGAAAAGCTACCCTGCTGACTGCGTTTTGATTGGCCGGAACCAGTCAAAGGCAGAAAGTGGGCGTGGAAAATATTGGGTCGATCTGTAAGAGAACGACCCGAGACAAGGAGATCTTGGACTAAGATTCTAAGATCCCATAGGGGTTCAAAATTACGTGGTCCGTCGCCAAAAGCCCTCGTGTAGCTGAACAGTGCGACGTTAATATTCAATCAATCAATCAATCTAAGATCCCATAGAGAAATTAAAGGGGGAATAATAGAAATTTTGAATAAAATTTAAATGAACCATCTTGTGCAATTGCATGTGTGTGTGCGGGGGGGGGGGGACCAAAAAATAAAACAGTATAGGACGTTCCGGTATAAGAGCTTTTGAAACGCAATGAAGTCATATACGTGATATAACGTGGTAGAAATGATAAGAAAGGAAACAAGGAATATCCAGCTCTCGGTAATATATAGCTTTTTCGAAGAAATATTTTAACGTGATTGCTGGATTTGAAACAATTTAAAATTACATTATGAAGGTGGATACTGAGAGATAAAATGAACCCTTAAGACCAGAGAAGTAATGCTCAATTTAGGAGGCAATGAAGTATATGATCTACAAACTAGTTGAGTTACTGTGAAATTTTTGCCTTATTTTCGAAAATCGCCAAGTGTATCGTTTGGACTCATTGAGCCCTAAAATATTTTCTCGCAATAGCTCTAATGCTGCGAGGTTGATTCATTACCAAGCGGTTACTATTATATCGGACCCCAGACCGGAAGGCCTGGGCTCGATGGCGGGCCGCCGCTGGCAGCTTCGCCGCCCCGTGCAAAGAGGTAAAATGCCGCCATTTTATAACAAAAATTAAAAGAAATAACCTAAACCCTTTCCAATCTCAGTGGTAAAATAAAACGAGGGCAAAAAAATTGCTGTCAATAATATTGAAGTTTTGGTTATAGCAAAAAATACTAATTTATTAATTAATGTTTTGGGCACTAAATTAAAATTTGGGTTGCATACAAAAAAGGTAATTTCTAGTGTACAATTATAAAATACAGATATTAAAAAAATACTAAAACAAATTGTTAGTTCTGTTAATGAACAGCGCCCTCTAGCTGCTTGTAAAATAACTTTCAGTGTGTGTGTGTAACAATAACTCCGAGAGGTAGTGTACGGAGTAGAGAAATTAAAAGGGATCACAGTCTACTAGCGTTGTTTATTGTGTTGAGCCAAAACATGGTCAGTACGAGCCAAAGTTAAGCGATCTTATGGATATGTATATTTGTGAAACCGTTGGATTATCAAAATTCACAGAGAAAAAAGTGATCACCTAAGTGTGAATAGAGACCGATTGCGAAACCGAAACTCTAGCTAGCGGCGTGAAACAGCGGTCTGAGGAGGTAGGTGCAATTAATTGATCCTTCTATTAGTGGCCTTAATTCATAAATATGTCTTTAAATAAATTAAGGAAAGACGAGTTAAAAATCGTTGCGGAAGAGTTAAATTTAATTGTACCAGAAGGAGCAAAAATCGCTGACTTAAAAAGCTTAATTGTAAATAGTGACGTTTACAAAAAGGATAAAGAGTTAGTTCAATCTGCAATCGATTATGCTTTGGCGGAAATTAAAAATAAGAGATTGGATAGTGAAACTAAATTAGAATTTGAACGAATTAAATTAGCGCAATTGCAAAAACAATTAGAACTTGCAAATATCCAGAAGAATTTACTTCAAAATTCCGATATTCGAAATCCAAATGTTCTAGAAAATGCCGCCAATATTAATGTTGAGACTTTGTTAAAGTCCGTGAAAACTTTAACAATACCCGTACCTTCAAGAGTGGAGTCATATAATTTATTTTTCCAGTCGCTTGAAAAAGCATTCAAAATAAAAGAGGTTCCCGAACAATTTAAAGGCGAAATTCTTTTAAATATTCTAGGTGAAAGAGTTAATAATTTATTAGTTCATGTTTCCGAAGAAGAATTAAATAATTATAGTAAGCTTAACGATGTAGTCTTGAAAGAATTTTCCCCCACACCGCAAGAATGCTATAATAGATTTCAGAAAGCGCCAAAAATAAGTTCAGAGAGTTATGTACAATTTGCATCACGATTATGCGCGACATTTGAGTATTATTGTCAGCTGCGCAATGTGAATGATTTTAAATCATTGTGTGAGTTAATTGTATCGGATAAAATAATGAACACACTCGATAGAGAATTAATGTCTCACGTGAGCATAAAACAGGGAGAGAAATATTTTAAACCGCATGAGTTAGGGCGTGAGTGCGATATATATTTGTCATCGAAAGGCAAAATTAAAAATGAGATGTTTTCTAAGCCCTTTTGTAAAAATGCCAAGCGTTTTAGTTATAATAAACGAAACAAATTTAATGCTTAACTACCGCGAGATGCATCGAATGTATTTTTATTCGAGTTAAAAAATGATAAATGTGTATTGTGTAAAAATAATGAAGTTCATGCTTTACAATTTTGTCCACAATTTAAGGGGGTCACTTCACGAAAATCCATTAAATAATCGATTTTTCAATTTTGATTGAAACATAAAATACCAATCTTTTTCTTTCTAATGCAGTTTAAATTTTTGCTCTAGCTTAATTAGAAGTATTTTTAATATTTTTTTTAAAAAGTTGTTTACATCTGTCAAACCCCAAAACCGCTGATTGCCACGCCCTCTCAAATCAAAACAAAAGACACATGCTACTTTTCAGCCTTATCAAATGGTTTAAATTGATTAAAGAATTTATTTTGATCAGCAGCTTATCCAGGAAAGAAGTGAAGTGAATAGTTATAGATGTTTGTTTACTTACAGCCTATTTTTTACCTCCTTAAATGCAACGGATTTCTGCGATCATTTTCAATAGTGTTTTCCATCAAAAACATTAATAAAACATTTACAAAACGTTTTTTAAACTCGGTTAAGTAATAAAATGTTTAAAAAACGAAAGAGTTTTGAAAAAAATGTACAACATTCCAAACTTTTATGGATTTAAATGTTGATAAGTCAGACAATTTCAACATAAATAAATCAGCTTTAAAATCTAAGTTAGGTAAGTTTAATAAAGAGTATGTTTCTTTTTTAGATTCATTTGAATGTTTCTGTGAAATTCCTGACATTATACTGTTCTTTTGTGCTTTGAAACAGCATTAATTACATAAAATTAATGTAAAAACCAAGGTATTCACATAAATTTTGGTCACCAAATCTATGGTTTGGCTACAAAATTGTTAATATGTTGTAACTTTTGTGGTCTTATTCAAACATTTCTTATTACCAGGTTTTCTAAAACAGTAGTTAATCAAAAAAGGTACAAAATTATATGATGTGGACACAATAGAATTTCATATGCTATGAGGTCTATTTAAAAAGTAGCAGTTGCAAAAATATTTTGCGGAGTTATGCATTTGTCACTTACACCATAGTGGTTTTGTGATTCCATGCATACATTAAATAATGTGACAGAGAAAGTAACCAAAGTGTCTATGGCTTTAGCTGCTGCCGAAACAATATTTAATAATGGATAACCAAATGTACCAGTGGCTATCAATGGTACCTGGCTAAAAAATAAGCTATATATTTCTAAATGGTGTTGTTACGGCAGTTAGTTTGGACACTGGGAAAGTTGTTGATGCTAAAATATTATCGCAGAAATGTTTGTGTAATTTTAACAGCGATGTACATAGCAATGAGTGTTCGGTAAGTTACATTGAAAATAGTAGGGGAATGGAAGTTGAAGAGGTGCACTTTTTTTTTGTATCTCTCATCACTCAGACATTACACAATTTATGATATACACAATATTTGGACTATATGGGAACTCTAAAGCATACAAATCAGTTTTAGAATCTAAAGATATGTCAATATTGAACAATTAGAATGTGTTAATCATGTTGAGAAAATGATGGGGACATGACTTAGGCCTTAAAATAAAAATTAAAAGACAGAAAGCTTAAAGACAAAAATCTCTAGGATGCCGTAATGGCTTGACAGATGCTGAAATAAACAAATTGCAAAGTTGCTATGTTTTGGCTGTTCAAAACAACTCGGGAAAATTTGTCAGCCATAAAAGCTATATGGGCTATAATTTTTGATAAAATGTTCACAGGTTTGAATCTACAACACGGTTTATGCCCCATGGGATGTGACTTGTGGTGTAGATTTAATACGTCCACATACTGAAAGGTTACACATACAAGCATAAACACGACTTACCTATTGTAATTATGAATTACATAAACAAAGTATTTAGAGGTCACTAATCTTGAACATTTATCTGGATGCTTGCTTGATAAAACTCAAAATATTAGTGAAAGCGGAAATAGTTTTTGGTGTATAATTCCAAAAACTGTATTTGTGCAATTGGGAACTTCAAAAACTATAGTACATGAAGCTATATACTTATATAATCAAAGCTTCATTACCAAATTGAAAGTTTTAGATGTATTAAACATTCAACACCTGAATTTTACCAATGTCGAGCATTGCAAAAAGTAGATCATTCGTGTATAAGGAAAGCAGAATAGTCAATTTTACAATGAACCAAAGAAGCCAGAATTAAAAACAAACAATTAAAATGTAGGCAAGAAGAGGATCTTGCAGATGACACTAGCAATCCAAGTTATAGTTCTGGTATGCATTAGTTAATAGTAAGTTTGTACTTTAAATCACTATTTCTCAAAAGTGTAAATTTCAACTCAAAAGGAACATTTTTGAAAAACTATTTATTTTACAGCCTTGAAACTTTGCACATATGTTAACACTATACAAATAAATATTTTAATGAGAGATTTTGTCAAAAAATTATTCAAAAATATTTATGGATTAAAAATGTACAAGAATTTTCATCGTTTTAAAATTTTTGACGTGTTACTCCACATATGAATTTTTTAAAAAAAACTGATCAAAATTTTTAAAAATGCTCCCATTAAAATAATAAAAACAATACAATGAATACACAAAAAAAAATTCATGACTGTACAACCAGCCAATTTTTAAAAAATGTTCCTTAAACTTGGTCATTTTTAACATTATGGAGATAGGGAAAATGCTGCGTGAAGTGACCCCCTTAAAATGTTTTCAGTAAACGAAAGAGTAGAATTTGTTAAAAATAATAGACTTTGTTTTAAATGTTTTTCACCTCAATGCAGCGTTAGAAGATGTCGATCAAAAAATTGTTTCTGCTCTAAACCGCATAATAAATTATTACATTATCCCAGAGAAATGAAAAATAATTCTTTCTTCCCCCTGGAGACGACGACAGAGGTTAACCAGGATGAACCATAATTCGCCTTGAGTGTAAATGCTGAATCTTTCGTTCCGAAAGTAGACAAAACACAAATCGTGGCAACGGCATGTTTTAAAAACAAATGCCTTTTGAGTACTGCTTTAATTCTTCTGAAAGATAAATATTCAGAATGGCAGACATTTAGGGCCTTGTTAGACTCGGAAAGTGAATCATGTATAATTTCAAATGAGTGCGCGAATAAATTACGACTTAAGACCGAAAGAATAAATACATTAATCTCGTGTTTAAATGGTGCCTCTATGGTTGTCAATTGGTGGGTTAAAGTGGCGATTTCTAATCAAAATAAATCTTTCGAAAGGGAGTTGGATATGCTCGTAGTTAAAAAAATCACTGATTTTATTCCGCAGAAAGCATTAGAGATAAATTCTGATTTTTCTAATTTTGTGGAATTAGCGGATTCTAATTTTAATGTTCCCGGCAAAATTGATTTATTATTAGGTGCAAATATATTTTATGAGTTATTGAAACCGGAAAGAATTAAAATAAAAGATTCGCAATTACTGTTAGTTAACAGCGTATTTGGTTATATAGTAACGGGTAATTTAGATTCAATAAATGAAACTAAGGTTCACTGCGGTTTGATTCGTAATGAGGACTTGAATAAAACTTTAGAAAAATTTTGGAAAGTAGAGGAGGTAGAGGAACCAATAGTTAAAAATAAAGAAAGGCTAATGTGTGAGGAACATTACGCGAATACTCAATTTAGAACTAAAGAAGGTAAATATGTAGTATCTATGCCCTTAAAAAAGGAACCCTCGTGTTTGGGTAATTCGAAAGACATAGCCCTCAAACGATTTGGATCGCTGTGGAATCGCTTAGCTAGAGATAAAAATTACTCAAATTTATATCGTGAATTTTTAAGAGATTATGAAAGACTGGGTCACATGAAGGAAGTGACTAATGAAACTGAACCCGAAATCACATATTACGCTACCCATCATGGAATTTATCGTCCAGAAAAGTCCACAACAAAACTTAGAGTTGTCTTTAACTGTTCTTCGTTAACTGATAATGGAATATCTTTAAATGATATTCAATATAATGGAGGAGTGATACAAGAGGACTTATATGCGCAAATGCTCAGGTTCAGAACTTACACGTATGCATTTACAGCAGACATTAAAATGATGTATCGAACTATATTAATTAACCCTAAAGAGCGTAATCTGCAGAGAATCGTTTGGTGTGAAAGTGAACACGAATCACCCAAAATTTACGAACTTTCGACTGTTACCTATGGCTCTGTAAGTGCTCCCTACTTAGCACAGAGAACTTTAACCCAATTGTCGATGGATGAAGAGGCTACCTTCCCTATAGCAGCTTCCGTTTTACGGAACAACTTATATATGAACGATGTTCTTTGTGGTGCTGCAACGTTAGAGGAGGCAATTGTTCTCAGACAAGAATTAAAAGGAATTTTGAAAAGTGCTGGAATGGAGTTGCATAAACTTTGCGCCAATCACGAGAAATTGTCACCAGATCCCGAACAGAATTACAATTTTGCAACTTTAACAGAGACGAAAACGTTAGGAGTGTCGTGGAAGCCGAACCTAGATTGCTTTTTGATTAAAGTGAAAGTCTGTTTGGACAGTTCTTATACTAAAAGAGACGTCTTGTCTACTATTGCCAAGATCTTTGATCCTGTTGGACTGATGGCACCAGTAATTTCCAAAGAAAAGATTTTCCTCCAGCGTTTGTGGAGAAGCAAATTGGAATGGAATGACCTTCTGCCAGCTGAAGAATATCGAGAATGGCATCAATTCCTAGTATCCTTAGAGAATATCAACAATATAGAGATACCAAGGCGTATTCTTGTTGCTTTTCCAGAAGTTATTGAGATCCATGGCTTTGCTGATGCCTCAGAGCGGTGCTACGGTGCAGCAGTTTAGAGCAAATCTAAAAATTTGAGGAGTGAAACTTTAGTTCGGTTAATCACAAGCAAATCGAGAGTAGCGCCTATTAAAAGCCTGACAATTCCCAGACTTGAATTGTGTGCTGCAGTGCTATTGGCAAAACTTGTGAAAAGAGTTGTAGCTGCTTTACAACTAGAAACTGCTGAATTATATCTTTGGTCGGATTCGATGGTCGTCTTGGCATGGCTTCGAAAGGAACCGATGGACTTAAGAGACCTTTGTTGAAAATAGGATTGCCAAGATACAAGAACTCTATCCTAATCAGTTATGGAGACACGTACCATCTGATCAAAATCCCGCAGACTTAGTCTCCCGAGGAGTCGATCCTATTAAACTTTTGCAACAAAATTTATGGTTTAATGGACCAACATTTCTTTCAGGTGATGACTATCCCAATCGAACTATAAACTGTAGAGAGAAACTAGATGAATATAATTCAGAACTGAAAAACTGTGTTAATGAACATTTTGAAAATATTCAATCGGTGCTTAATATTCATGTTAATGATTTTTTAAACAACTTTCTTAATCTAAGCAATAATTATATAACTATTTTACGTGTATTAAGTTTTATTTTCAGGTTTGTGGAAAATTTAAAAGGTATAAGTAGAGTGACTGGTCCATTCACAACAAAAGAATTTGAGAAAGCTGAAACCTTTCTAGTAAAAAAAGTGCAAGAGCAAGAATTTTCCAGTGATATTAACCATCTTAAAAGTAAGGGGAGTGTGCTACCAAACAGTAAGTTAAAGACATTGATTCCCTTTTTAGATGACAACGGTGTCTTAAGAGTAGGAGGACGATTGTGTAATTTAGAGTTAAGTTTTAATAAAAAGCACCAGATAATTTTACCAAAAAATAATAAATTAACTTTAATAATAATAGAATATTTTCATAAGAAATATTTACATGTGGGAACTGTATCTTTACTGAATCATATTCGGGAAAAATTTTGGCCGTTGAATGGTAGGTCAATGTGCAGAAAAATTGTATATAAATGTATTGTATGTTTTAAAGCGCGAAACCAATTGTGTGAACTCAAATTATGGGTAATTTGCCAAAAGAGAGACTTATTACTGATTATCCATTTAATTGTTCAGGAGTAGATTTCTGTGGTCCTTTTTTCATTAAAAATAAAGGACAACGTAAAGGAAATTTGTTTTAAGTGTATATTTGTATTTTTGTGTGTTTTGTGTTTAAAGCGGTACATATTGAGTTAGTATCAGATTTACCATCGCAAGCATTCATTGCCGCGTTGAAAAGGTTCATGGCTCGAAGAGGCAAATGTGCAAAACTGTTTTCGGACAATGGTAAAAATTTCGTTGGAGCTAGCAATGAAATTAAAAAACTCCTTGAAATAGTCAGAAAACCAGACGAAAAATTAGCTAATTACTTAGCAGCAGAAGGAATAGAGTGGAAATTTATTCCCGCGAGGTCGCCCAATTTCGGAGGTCTTTGGGAAGCGGCCATAAAGTCATGTAAATACCACTTAAAAAGAATTGTGAATGGAATAAATTTAACGTACGAGAGGAACTACTTACGGTCACTGTACAAATTTAAATTCTCGACCGCTTTGCCCCCTATCAAACAATGATGATGATTACCAAGTGCTTACACTAGCCCATTTTTTAATTAATAGGTCTTTAAATTCGCTAGAAGAGCCTAATTTGACAAAATGTAAAGAGAGTAATCTCAAAAAGTGGCAAAAAATAACTAAGATAGTTCAATTAATGTGGAAATTTTGGAGTCGTAATTACTTGAATCAATTACAACAGAGGGGAAAATTGATGTTTGAAAAAAACAACGTTAAAATTAGAGACTTGGTTTTAATAATTGAAGAAAATTTACCAACATATAAATGGGCATTAGGTAGAATCGTAGAATTGTATTATGGCGAAGATAAAAAGTTCGTGTTGTAAAAATTAAAACTCAGTATAGTACATGTAAAAGAGCCATATCAAAAATTTGTGTTTTACCAATGGAAGATCCTTAAATATAATTTGAATTTTTCATTTAGTGTACCATTGGAGGTGGGTAAATTTGGCTCATTGTTAGTAAAGTGATTTTGTATTTGTATAAAATAATATTGTTATTTGTGAAATCTTGCATTTATATAATGATTTATGTAATTGTATTTCTTGAGAATTGTCAAGTGTTGAATGTGTAAAGTGTTCTAGATGTAACAAATATGAATGTTAATTTAGTAACAATGATTGCATTGTTAAACCAGTGCAATGTGGGGCGATATGTTAGTTCTGTTAATAAACAGCGCCCTCTAGCTGCTTGTAAAATAAACTTCAGTGTGTGTGTGTAACAATAACTCCGAGAGGTAGTGTACGGAGTAGAGAAATTAAAAGGGATCACAGTCTACTAGTGTTGTTTATTGTGTTGAGCCAAAAGACAAATTATAGAACCACTAAGTATTAAAACTTAATTACATATTAAAAATACACTTAAACCAAGAGTTAAACTTAAAAGTTTTTCTTTTTCATTTTTAATTCTGAGAATTTTTTTTATAATTTCTTTAACACTAATTTCTTCAGCCAGTTCTTGTTCAATGGCTATTGTTTTCAAGCCGTTTAGCTGATCCTCGGTAGTTGTGGAGCGTAAATTTTTTTTAATTAATTCTAATTTGGAGAAACTCCTTTCTCCCCTTTCCATACTTATTGGGTGAGTAAGCAATATCCTTATGAATATGCCGAGATCTGGAGCAAAATCCAGGTTCGATATGAATTTTAAAATCTCGATTGGGCTTTCATTTTTATTAAGCAAAGCCTAAACTTCTACTATCTCGTCTGCCAGGTCCAGCTCGTTTATATCCGATGAATTCCCATCAGTTAACACTGCTTCTAGATTTTTACAATATTTTAGTTCATCGTTTTGAAAAGTATCTTTTAAAACACAAATATTGTATAAAAATTGGAAACAGTTGCTGTGGGTACTGATAAAATCAAACCTGGATTTAAGTGCATTGATAGCTTTATCTAATGTGAAAAAATAAAGCTCTGTCTTATATTTCAAAGTAGGATGTTCTATCGGATCTTCTCGTGCCTCATACTCGAAATTAACATTCCTTCTTCCAACTCTATGAAATGGATGGGTGAGCTCAAAATTAGCCGGTATGTCAATTTCGTCAGCGATTTCTCGATCGTCGCAAAGCATTTCATTTAAGGCTGTGTCCAATCTAAGATCCTTGAAAAAATCTTTACGATTTTTCAAGAGCTCTATAGCAGATGGCAAATCATAGTCTTCTGTCTGCAAGAGCTTACTTATAGGATTGATACAATTTAAGATTTTGTACCAAATTACAATGCAGCATAAGAACTTAAATTGTTTAACACAACTTAATATAGTCCAGAAGCCTCAACTCTTATAGAGTTGTCAATCTTCGAATTATTGCAAACAGCAAGTAAAAAAAAGCATCGTATATCACTCCTACTTGATACCTTTGTGGTTTTAATGCATCTATTCGGCTTTCTCAACGAATTTGTTTGAAATCATTTATCTACTTTATAATTTTTTACTTTATCATATTTTTATTTCTGTAATGCACATTTTGCTTCCACTTTAATTAAATAGTTTTATATTAGGAACACGCACAAAACAAAACAAAATAGTATTTATATTCTTCCACATTAATTATTGTTCTGTAACAATAAAATTTTAATTAAATCCTTTTCCTGTTGTTTTTTTATAAGAAACTTCTCTCATAATTTTGACATTCTTATTGTTGCCTTTTCTAAAGATTTTAAATATTGCAATAGATTGGAACCTATTATTACTAGAATTTTTTCTTAAATATACATACTAACGCTTTAAACCTTTTCACAATCAGGAAAAATACATTTTAAAAAAATTTTGAGAAATATAATAGTAAAATGAAACAGTAAATAAAAACTATTGCACACTGAAAACATCGATTTTTTAATTTTCAGTGCACCAGTGTTCTACGGGACACTGATTAAGAGCCTCCCATTTATGTCTTGGATGAGTGGTTATGTTCTAAAGTATTTTATATTTGTATTCATTGCAATTAAACGATTGGGAATGAAATCCTTTATGTATCAATCACAAATAAAACATAGTTTAATAAGATTGAAACTTAATTTTAAAAATTCTTTGGAAGTTATTCAGGATTCAAGTCATTGTTGTCTGCTTATTAGGGCTGCTAATTCTATATTATTTAGATATCACTATGCATTCAAATTAATTATCTGTTTAATAATAGTCCTTCGAAATTTAAAATTCACGCCTGAAATTTTGAAATTTATCTAAATTAAGTCTTTGCATTGAATTTGTATTTTTTAAAATATTTGTATTTTTTGGTTTAAAATGACTTTTAAAGTCTTTTAAACGTTTTCTTAAAATTCATCCATATTAAACTGCAGATAATTTATTAACTCAATTTTTAAATTTATCGAAATATGCATTTTGATGAACTTTATTCGTAGGATACAGAACTGTTTTACTATATTTTAAAGGTATTTTATACATTTTTTTTATGTATTTTTATGATTAATTACACACATATTATATATAATTAAACATACACATAACATATATAACTAAGCATACACGTAATTAATTATACACATAATATATATAATTAATTATATACGTAATATATATGTAAGTAATTATAAACATAATTAATTATTAGACTGCATTAAATATTCTTTCAAATTGTCCGTGTAAAACACAGGTTCCCAAACTTTTTTGTCTCTTAGATCCCTTGCCATGTTTTTCGGTATGGGGTAGACCCTACTTAATTAATATTGAATTTTTGCAAATTTATCAACTTAAATGTCTTTTTGACTGCTAGTACTACTACTACTTTAAAAGAATTAAATTTATAACTGATGAAGTATAGAGTTAAAAGTTTAAAAAGTATATGTTAATTAATTAAATTAAAAGTTAATTAATATATAAAATAACTTAAATAAAATAACAAAACAACATACTATTGATTTTAATGAGAGGGATGCATCTGGAGCTACAATAACAAATTTTCAGCATTTAGTATCAATCTTGTCAGGTTTAACCTTATATATCCTCTGTTAGAAGTGTCCAGTTTCTTTTTTTGTTTTGGAGATAGGTAACTGCCTGAAACTTCTTACTAGGAAAAATAATTAAAAACTTCCTCACGATATTCCATAATTGTGGACAAATAACAAGTTTGCTTTTTTAAAGCCAAAATTGCAGGAATCCGTTTCTAAACTTTAAAATCTTCATTGGTGCATATCACGATCAGTTCCCGTTGTCATGTGACATTTTTTTTCCCAATGTGACCATGTAAATTCATTGCCTACTGTGGTATTACTATAGTCAAAGCATTCTCAAAATTGGTTTCAAAATCTCAATAAAAGGCAGTTAAATGTTGAACGTAGGTTAAAACGTGCTGACAGATTGTCTGGATGAATTTGAGAAAATTCTGGACCTCCAGTATTATACTTCTTTAGTTTAACTCTGGAAAGAAACTCTGAGATGGTCCGTGTTTTTAAAAAAAAATTATGCTGTCACCTTGTACGGGCAAATTAACGTCATTAAATTAAGTTTAGTAAATACATCTGCTAAATAAGTAAAATTTGGTTTCCAATTGATTAAATTTTCTTTGAAAATTGAACTCACGATCTAGTTTAATGAGAGCCAATATCACTTAGACCCCCACTTACACCTCATTGACCCCCAAATTATTTTTTTGCTGACGTGGACCCGCTTGCAGGTCGTCATAGACCACTTTGGGAATCACTGGTGTAAAAGATCTTAATTAAAAGGTATCTTGTAAATTTTCCTCTTAAAATGGCAATAGCATGCAATATATATATATATATATATATATATATATATATATATATATATATATATATATATATATATATATATATATATTGTTCAAGTTTTAATAATTTAATTTTACTGTGACGTATTGAGTACGAAAACTCATAGCCAGGCTAGAGATATAACTATGCACAATTTATTTACAGAACATTCTAAAAACAATCTTACATCCAGAGCACATTTATGCCTTCTGCCTCCAGTCGGGACCCTCAAAACCGGTCCTCCGCATGCCCTTTCCAGATGAGTCTATCCGGAACGTAGGGGAACGGGATTCTAGGAATCCCTTCTCCCCCACTTCCTCAGGCAGCAACACCATTAGCTTCTGGTTCTGGAACAACATTCGCCACAACTCCTTCCTCTAGAGAGAACTTTTTCTGATGAAGGAAAAGAACTGTTCTTTGAAAATAACCTAAAATCACTTAAATTGTCAACAGGAGATATCACTTAAAGTTCTAGATAACACTACCTTGTTAACAGTGTACGATTCCCTTCTGGCCAGAATGACATACTACAATACAATTAACATATAAAAATTCAAAATAAATGAGAAAATCACAACTTATTAGCTATATACAAATTACACTTATCTAGTGAATAACTCAAATCAATAACACAATCATATTTACTCAATCTCACATTTATGAACTGAAAAAAACATCAAACACTTTACACGTCTTACACACAGGCTACTCTAGAATCATTCTAATGAAATGGTTACATCACCATATTAGAGAAACATATATTTTTTAAAAATAAGAACAATTTTCTTTTCTTGAATCAGAAATGTTTCAAGAATCTTTCTGAATCACACAACTACATTAAATATTGAGATATACGCACAACATTCAGTATTATTATCATAATAAATCACTACTCATAAAAAATGCTTATATTCAAAAATTGGTCATGCCTATAGTAAAAAGATACGAATATCATTTTGATTGTATAAGAAAATAGTATACCTAATAAGCAATATTTTTCACAAAATGTTTTTTAAACTACATAATTATTCTAGCTTTCAATCAGAGAAAATACTTTGAACACATTAAAATGTGAAGATTTTTTTCCCCTCACAAAGCTTTCTCAGCACATTCATGCACATAGATTGATAAGGTTTTATTTTAAAAGAGAAATCTGGATCAAAAACAAATCCAGTTTAGCAGCATCTAAGTTGTACATATTGCTTTAATAAGAGCTACATTTACGATTTCACTGATGACTAATTAATCCTTGACAATGAATATTATTATCAATTACAACCTGATTCACAAACCTTAATAGTATATTACACTTTATTTTGCACACTTGGATGTGTGGAAAATTACATGAGCTTTGTATACAATACAAGAGAAGAAAATAAAGGAAATTATTGCATTAATCCGATATGACGTGTTTATAAAAACATAGAAGTGTATTAATATATATGGATTCAGTATAGAAATAAGTATAGAACGTAAGTATAATACTCCCATAAATGTGTTACAAATTTTTAATATATCATTCTCACTCACTTAATTATAAAATTTTAGCATAAAAAATGCATACATAACATACATGTATCCCTGGTCAAACCTTATGACACATATTAATGGAACTAAATTTTTTTCAGGCGATTGAATATCATACATTTTTTTTAGAAACCGAAATTAAGTTAAAGTTTATGATCTGCATACAAAAAAATATAAATAAAATTGTTTCGGGTTGAAAAATAAATCGTTTCGTGAAATCAGGGGCGTATAAAACTGAATTAGTCGACAAATTTTCCTCCAATTGCTTAAAGAACTCTGGACATTCAGAAGTCCATTTAATGTCGCCTTTCTTTCGTTTTCTTTTTAGCCTTTCTGTCACTGTCTGGTGGCACCTCGGCGACATAGATATGTCAGGTAAAATATGTTTGCCTCTAGTAGGTGCAATAGGAAGAGGTTCTATTGTATGAATATAAAACTCATATCTTACAGGCACTAATTGTATGGATGCTTCTGCCTGATCACTTGCATCATCATTCGCGTTATTCTCTATCCTCTGAATCAAGGAGGCTGATTCCTCATTTTTCAGCTGTGCTTCCATAACCTCATAATTACTAAGTTTAACCAAATTCCCATTGTCCGTGCCCTCTCCTGTAAACGAAGGAACAAAATCCTCCCCATTTTCATCTACACATTCTCCCAATCTAAATTGATCATCGTCATTTTCTAGGCGTGTATTCTTTCCTGTTTCTTTTCTTCGTTGTCTGCGAGTCTGAATTCCATTCCCTATTTCTGGTCTTGGTAGACCATTCTGTTCTAAATCCGGTTCCAGGAGTTCAAGTGTTTGATCCTCCAAAAAATATTTTTCCCCATCCAAATGTCCCGGACTAACAATTGGCTTTGAGACCACGTGTATTGGCTCACACTCAATTTTCTTTCTGCGGGTTGCAGACAAGTCATATTATCATCATTATTATGTTTCACCATCCCTTGCTCACCTGTAAACATATCTGGTGCAGCACATTTTTCAAAACCTATATCTAATGAGGCTCCTGTTTCTCTAAGGTCAGGCATCACAACTTCATTCTCCTTACTTTTAATTATACATGGATCCACAGTGAAACGTTTTCGGACTTACTATTTACTTTATTTATATTACCGGAGTTATATTTCTGTAATTTAAGAAGTGTTTCTAATTAATAAGTGCTTAAATATATATGTCATTTAGATCAAAATATTTACTGACACGTGATGTGCTATAGTTTTTAACCTTTTCTCAATTATCATACTTAACATTTCTCTAACGAATTCTTCTTCGTAATTTGGGCTATTAACAATACGATTTTTAAGGTCTATAATTTTTTGATCGTCGTTTACTTTTTCACCTAATTGTTTTGCAGTATGTCTTAGTTCTGCTATTCGACCTTTTCCTAAATAAGCCATTTTTAGGCAAAAAGTTTTTACAATAAAAATATTTCAAACCTCACAGTTAAAATGAATGCAGTATCACTTATACACTTTTCCTTAGTAAAATAATATTAAAATAGTAAAATTCAAAATTGGTAATCATTAATAGCAAAACTACAATACGTATTTGATATAAACTAAGATTCATAAAGAACAACAAATTGCAAAGTATCAAAAGCAACAAAACCTTCTATTTTTCATACAAAATAGCTTAAAATAAATATTTAATATTCATTTATTTTTTTGAAAAAGAAGTATTAAGATTTTTATGAAACCTTTCTACCAGTAGCTTACGCAATTCTAAAAAACACACCGGAAATGCAATGAATAAAATACACAGTATTACATAATCATGCTATTCGCACACAAAAAAATATATGTACTTAACTAAACAATTTCTCTGCTATCACACAGGATGTGACTCATGCAGTTTAAAATATATGTATATATATATTCTCCAGTAGACAATTAGCTTCCCTAAATTATATGCTTATAAATAGAGAACCAATTAGAATAACATGAGAACAATTAAATCTCAATGCATAGGATATGTAATACAGTTTAGTCACCTAAATTTAATACTTCAAAACACAAACAAATTTTTAAAAATGCACAAGAAGTGATTTAAATAATTTGGCCAGATATAGAAAGGAAATCGTACCTGAAATATATTTTCGTTGATTCGTTCTACGTAGTTGTTTTTAGTTTCCGGGCGGCGCTTCCAAGACCAGGTTGATCTTATCTTTTTTTCTTTCCTACTTCAGGAATTCTTTGTAGACGGGGCGGCGTTTCTTTTAAGACCGGGATGCGACTTATGAATTCGTCATGGATTGGTGCCCTCTTGGCGAGGTTGGCACACCCTTGCAGCTTGGCGACAAAATACATTTCCGCGCATGCGCACTGTAATGTTTATGTTTACATTTACATTTGCACTTGGTTTACTCGGAATATGTGTGTGCCTCTGAGGATTCGAATTTGCTGTTGACGTGTGTGGTTGAATAGAATGTGTGGAGAAAAAACCGCGCGATATTATTGAGTTAATGTGTTTGTCGCTTGAAAGAAGCGAAGACATTCGTGAATTATCTCTGTTCTTGCTTCTGAAATTGGTGAAATTTTTTTTTCTTTAAGTTTATATTCTTACAAGGACTTGGTAAGCATTCTTTTTTTTCTTTTATGAACGCAAATAGACTCAAGGTGAGTCTTTGAAAGTCTGACTCTATCCCATGTTAAAAAACAAATAACAATACAGATGGAAGATAGCATGGACGCAGGGAATGCAAAATACTTTCGCACTCCTATGTCTATAAAGGAACTCGTCTTACGAGCCGGTCAAAGAAAAATATCTGAGATAAATATGTTTTTAGAAAATAAACAAAAACCGTCATCTATCCCCAAAATAAACCCACAGTTGTTATATATGGAGATAAAAAGTAAAATCCCCAAATTTGATCAAATTTCTAACATGTCATTCACTAGAAATGGAAAATTACGTTTTGCCACCTCGGATCCAGTATGTGCAATACAAATTCTATCTTTAGATCAATTATTCAATATTTCGGTTAATGCAAGTGTCATATGGGAGGGTATTACTTCCCGCTTCTTACTATATGAAATTCCTACTAATGTATCATTGGAAGAATTATCTGCGGAATTACAAGACAGTAATAATTTTGAGATTGTAGAGATTCGCAGATTTATAAAATCGGGTACAAATCCTGAAATATCCCCGTTCTGATAACCATACTTGGAACTGTACTACCAGATAATGTTAAGCTTTGGTTTATCAATCATAAGATTCAATTATTCATTGACAAACCTAGACAATGCACTAAATGTTTCAGTTTTTCTCATCCATCTCGATTTTGTCAGAGTCCAGCTATATGTTGTAATTGTGGTTCTTCTCACTCAGGAGAGTGCACTGTAAATGCGAACTGCATATATATAAACTGTAAGGGTAATCATCCGGCAAATTTTTCTCTGTTCTTCGTTCTTAGCAGAAAAACAAATTATGGAATTAAAATGTAGACAGCACGTAACATTAAGTGAGGCGCGACGACGATTTCGTGCATTTAATTCCGAAAATCTTTCGACAGTACTTAAATCTAAATCTCAAGAAAATAACATACAAGAGTTAATAGACAAGAAGTTTGAGAAAATGATGACTGCCTTCCAAACAGTTGTGGAAAAACAAACGGCATTCCTAATGGAAATTTTACAAAATCAATGGAAACAATGCTCTCTCAAGTATGTAGCATAGTGGATTCGACTACGCGATCTTCTCCCCAGGCAGGAAAAAAAGAGCATCCGACATGTTAAAAACATCCATAAGCCCAGTTCAAGTTTTTTCTGGGAATAGTGGAAAACTTAACACTGAACTCGGATAAAAAAAATACTGTATATATGTTCTTGATTTTTTGTATATATTTTATCATTCAGTATTTTACTACGAATATATAAATATCTATATATATATAATATTTTTTTTCTTTCCTCAAAAGGGAGGAAATTTTGAAATTTCAGTGAAATAATTCCCCCCTTTTTATGAACTTTTACAATGGAACTGTAGAAGCTTAAAAATAAAAACATATGGTTAAATATCCCTCCCTTTTCTCAAGCAGATATCTTGATTTTTCAAGAAACCTTTTAACCAGTGAAGATACATTTAATTTACCAGGGAAAAGATTTTCAGAAAAGATAGACAAAATAGATCAGGAGGTGGCTTGATAATAGCTGTACCTTTAAATGTTTCTGCTCAACAAATCCCTCTACAGATATCACAAATAGACGATTTAGAAATACTTATTGTCAAAATACATATTGAAGATGTTTCTTTTTATGTTATAAATATCTACGCACCACGTGGACTAAATATTAACTTAATAAAATCTTTTTTTGAATCATTAACAGATCCTTTCTTCATTTTTGGTGATTTTAACTTGCATCACACACACCCGATGTGGGGATCGGATCACAGCTCAAGGAATAGTAATATTTTTATTGACTAGTTGACTGATTCTAATTCAATACTTCTAAACACAACTGTTCCTACTTATAGAAATTCCACGGGTAAAACTTCTTTAATTGATCTCACAATTTGCTCCTCGAGTCTCTATGGACATACTAACTGTTACGTTTCAGATTGTTTCTTTGACAGTGACCATTCTCCAGTAATTACCGAGTTTTCATTAGAAAGACTCAGTAAAAGGTTAATCAAAAAAATTGACTGGCAAAGGGTGAACAATGAAGTGCAGATTATATTAAGCAACCCAGAAAAGAATATAGATAATTTTACTGATACAATTTCAAAAATTATTTACAGTAATACCAGAGTTGTTCAAATTTCTAACAAATCTTTCCCTCCATGGTGGAATGGTACTTGCCATAATTTTTATAAATTAAAAAAGAAGTTCAGAAAAAAGGCTATCCGTAGCATTTCTCCGCAATTATGGATCAAATACAAACAATACGCTAGTAAACTCAGATTTCATATAAAAAATGCCAAAAGATTGTATTGGGATAATATTTGCAATGTTTCTAATCCAAAGATATTTTTTAATATTCTGTGAAAAAGCTCTCTAATACTAAGAAAATAGAACCCAAGTATAATATTCTACAAGTTAATAATAGATATATTACACAACCTCAAATTCAGGCAAATATTTTTGCGGACTTCTTTGCATCTAAAAACGCTTATCATGAACCAATTCCTTTGGACTTTTTCCATAAAGAGGACAACAATCTTAATAAACCTTTTCATATTTTTGAAATCCATAGAGGAATCAAACTTTCTAAAAATTCAACTCCTGGAGCTGATCATATTACAGCATCTTTTTTAAAAAATCCGGATCGTAATGGTTGTGAAATAATAAGATATTTTCAAGATTTATTTGATAATGCAATATAGTTCCAAACTCTTGGAAGCATGCAGTCATTCTCCCGATTCCTAAACAATGTAAAGACAAAACTCGCATATCCTCCTATAGACCAATAGCACTGACTTCCATCTTTTCAAAAACATTTGAAAGAGTTCTCACCAATAGATTAAGCTATTTTCTAACCACAGAACGAAAACTTCATCCTCAACATTACGGTTTCGTTCCTTTTAAAGATAGCAGAAGTGCTACCTATCTCATTCATAAAGCTATAATGGATGCAAAATTAAAAAAGAAATACTTTGTTGGAGTAAGTTTGGATATAAAAAGTGCATACGACTCAGTTTATGTAGATGGTCTTTATAAATGCCGACAAATCGGTATTACAGGAAAAACAGCTATTTGGGGATCCACAAATTTCTCACTTATCGATCTTTTCAAATCAAATGGAGGGGCTATCTTTCCTCCATAAGGATATTTCCCCAAGGTCTGCCACAAGGCAGTGTTCTATCCCCCATTTTATATACTATTTATATGTATGATTTTTTTGAAACTCTGGAAAATGACATCGAATTCTCTGTTTATGCGGACGACGTTTTTCTTTACAGCTCTCATCATTCTCTTGATTATATTTGCAAAAAAATGCAAAACACGCTGGACAGAATTTCTCAATGGTGTAAATATTGGAAGCTTTATCTTAGTCCAGATAAAAGCACAATATCAGAGTTATCAAACAAAAGAATTACTACGTTTCCTAATATTTTATTGGAGGGACATTCTCTCCCTTGGCAATCCTCTATCAAATATTTAGGAGTTCATTTTTCCAAGCGGAGCCAGAATATTTCATTAAGAAACCAATTAAATAACAAAGCCTTGAAAAAATTAATAGCCTTAAGGCTATGGCATATAAGCATCATGGACCAAGAACAGCAGATCTAATCAAAATAGTAAATAATAGTATATGCAGTATCTTCTACTACTTTAGTCATATAATAAATAAATGGTCTGATAACCAACTGAAATCTTTTAATATCATTCACACCAAAGCACTTCGAATTGCACTGGGACTTCCACAATGGACCCCAAACATCGTACTTTTAAAATTGGCTGGACAAGAAATTCTGTCGGACAAAATACGAAGATTGGCAAATAAGTTTTTCCTTTCTCAAATTTCTAACCAAACCTTTTCTCCATTACATAGCAATAACCCTGAGTTTCTGAATCTCAATATTATGGAAGAAGATAAAAATTCTATTATAAATATACTAAACCCTTTGAATGCCGTTAGTTGTCACATTATCTCAATCCCCAGAATAACATCGTTTTCAATTCTCCCATGCAATATATATATCAATAATTTCGCTTTTCAGGATAAAAGCTTACCAGTTCAAATTATAAGGGGCTTATTTGATGAAACGGTACACCGTCACTTCCAGGGGACTTTTATGTAATAGCTACTGATGCCTCAAAAAATGAGCAAATTACATCTATTGCAGGTATTACGGCAAATTCCCATTTTGCTTATAGAATAAATCACAATAATTCTATTTTTACAGCTGAAGCTCTGGCTATTTGCCAAGCTCTAGATGATCCATCTATTATAAACAAGAATTTGTTAATTTTGTCTGATAGTCTCTCTGTTCTCTCTGCTCTTCAAAATTACTCAATTAAATCCCATAGTGTCATCCATAAATTAGCTAGCAAGATTTACATTCTATCACTTTATAATAACCAGTTGATTTTACTTTGGACTCCGGGACACTCAAATATATTGTGGAATGAACAGGCGGATAATCTCGCAAGAACTGTCACAGAGTCTAATGTTTACATCGACTGGATTTCCTCAGAAGATATCAATAAAAAAATATATCAAGAGAGTTTTAAAAAAGCCAATGATAATTTCTATTCAAGTAAATATTTTGTAAACTTGGGAAATATTCCTAACATCAGCACCATCTCTAAATGGACAAGAAACAGAAGAGAAGAAATCCTATGTACTCGAATCTTCAGCAAAATGATCATCACTCCAGGACTTCTGCATAAATTCAATTTATCGGATAACGCAAATTGTAGATCTTGCAATTGCTTAAACGACTTGGACCACATCTTGTTAAACTGCAATAGATATATTCATCCTCTCTCTCGAAATAATCTAAAACATTTTCTCAAAATCGATCCACATCACAACCTGACTTTCAAAGAATTATTGGAGAAAGCTATGTCTAACAGATTAACATTCAGATTTTTTATCCAGAAACTGAAATATTTTGACATCTACTAATTTTTAAGAAACATCTGTCTTTTAGGGGATCATAGCCTTTGTTGCTCCATATCCCACAAAACCTGAACTGAACTGTGTGTGCCTGGGCTAAATGCATGATAATCTCTTTAAGTCGCATTGCCATTAAGTTGAATTATTTTTTGTATCATTTTGCTCCTTTCCCATGATAACTATTTGTTTTGAATTTATTGTCATCCAACAATCTGATCGTCAAGTTAATAGAACAGTTAATATCTTTATTGGGGATTTAGAGCAACAAAGGCTATTATCCCAGATCATAAAGTTTTGCTTCGTGATTGTCCTGTAATTTTATGAAGTTCTGAAGATAAATTAGTTATCAAGTTATTTTCTAAGTTAACCGTGGGGTTTGAAGTTTTTTTTTTTGTAGTTGAATTTTTGAAGATAGATGTAAAATTATTTTTAATTAAATATATGTTTCTCACAGTGCATTGTGTATTTCTATAAAACCCCTATACATCTGTAGTCTACCAAGATTTTTTGTATAGATATAGTTCAACAACTTGTATGAATAATATATTTTAAATTATTTATTGAAAATATTAGAAACCATATTTCAAAATATTAGAACCATAGTAGAAAATATATTCCACAATAGTTCCTTAGTAAGTTTTAACCTTTATAAATATTCTATAATTTAACTTCTAAAAACATTTAAATCAATGTTCTACATCAGATAGTAAGTCTGGCAGCTGTTAATTCTTTTTGTGTACTTTTATATAAATGAATAAGGTAAAATGAATATTTAAAGTATTTTATATTGAAGTATACAAACTGCATATTAGTATATACAACAAAATTTGTTTTTCTATGCATATTATTTGTGAATAGTCTAGATCAGGTGTGGCCAACCTTTTTGGGAAGAGTTCCACTTTCTGACAAAAAAATAGTTTTGCACATGTCATTTCCAATTTTAAAATATAATAAATATGATAAAAGTACAAACTTGTGGGTTTTATTGTTAATAATTTTTTACCAAGTAATTTATATTTTAGTGCTACTTCACTTTTGAAGATACTAATAAAATGATGTTGTTTTAAGTGCATATCCGCTAATTTTGAACACATTTTTGCTTTTATTATGTTCATAGAAAACATTTGTTCAGAAACATATGTTGATCCAAACCTACAGCAATATCTGGCAGCCAAATTGTGTAAATTTGGGGAATTAATTTTTGAAATTCAAAGTAATTCATATCACTTGCAGTTGAAATAAGTTCCTTATGTTCGCTTTTCAGGGTAGTATGGTGCTCTAGGTCAATAATTTCGATTTCAGGTGAGTAACAATTAACCTCTTGCAGAGAAAGTGAAAATGGGTCTGTTAAAAAATTAGCATTCTTTTTTCATAATCTTAAAAATCACACCTGGAACTGATTGAATCCTACAAAATGAATGTTAAATTTTTACATCTGTCATAGCTCCGATCATAAGATAATGAATGGTAAGGTAGCTAATGGAGTTTTTGGATGTGGGGAGGAGGGCTCAAAAATATATTCTACAAATAAACAATATTTTAAACTATAATTAATAAAAAAATTATTTATATAACTTAGCATTTGTTTTTTATTGCAAGGTATTTTTACATCTGGAATCATTTTTGAAGTCTGTGACTTAATGTCATCCAATCTATTTCCATGTATTGTTTTTGTCGTAGCATTCAAAGAGAAACATTTTTCATCTATATAATGGAAAACAAATGGCATTAGATGTTTCACAGCTCTTAGTACTTTAAGGATATTCTTTTCTAATGTCAGTCCAAAAGTGTATATCAACTTCACTAAATTTAATTTTCAATTGTCATTCGATACATCAATTTGCTGTTGTTTCTTTTATCAGGAGAGGTGTGTCTTGAAAGGGATTTTGGATTCAAGATAATTTTTGTTTTTGAACAGGAAGTATTCAAGAAATGTTTTTTTGCATTTCTGGTTAATGTTGGACCAAACTGATTTTTACATTTTTATTGAGATTAATGTTTTCCTGTTTATTAAAATGCTATGCAAATCAGGAAAAACTGTTCAATATCATCTTTCAAAATTCCAATTTTATTTTGTACCCTGAAAATACTTGTCAATTGCAGTAATGTGTTAAGCTAAGTGAAATTGGTAAAAATACCTGCTACATATAGAATTCTCTAAATCCAAACTGCTTCATGTAATTTTTGAGCTAATTGAAATTATATTTCTATTAATTTTTACCAGTGAATTGCCTTTAAGAACTCAATCTTTTAAAAAATTAAAATTTTGAATCTGCAAATTGTGATCACTTGGGAAACCCTGTTAAAGTTCCAGGAATCCCAGGTTGAAGACCTTAAACTTTTTGACTCATTGAACCCTTAAAACTAAAATATGTTTTCGGAGAACCCCATTCATATGAATAAATCTTAATACATTAAAGTAATATTTAAAGTACATCAACATGTGACAGGTACTTTAAGTAAAGAAATTAAAAAGGTATAATGTATTTTTATATTAAAAAAATTTTACTTTACTCATTAATACTTGTCTACTAATTAATAATGGTCTAGATCAGAGGTTCCCAAACTTTTTTGTCTCGCAGACCCCTTGCCCTGTTTTTCAGTTTCCTGTAGACTGCTTACTTAATATTGAATTTTTGCAAATTTATCTACTTAAATATCTTTTTGACAGCACATGTGTGCTACTACTTACTTTAAAAGACTTAATTTTCTAACTATAGTGAAGCATAGCATTTAAAATTTAAGAAGCACATATTAATGAATTAAAAATAGGTAAAATAACTGAACCGCAAACAAATTCTTTTAATGAGAGGAATGAATCTGGTGCTTCAATAGCAAATTTTGAACATTGGACATCAATCTAGTGGTGTTTAACCCTAAATAACCTTTGTTAGTAAGTGTCCATCCTCTCCCCCTTTTTTAGATGGATAAAGTCAATGGAACTCCCTCGAACTAGTAAAAGCAGTTAAAAACTTTCTCCATAATTTGCGACAAATAGCAGATGTCTTTTTAATGCCAAAATTGCTGACCAGTTCTAATTATATTATGACAATTTTTCAATGTTGCTATAGGGATTCTCTCGTTGTCTGCTACAATATTACAATAAAAAAAGCTATCTTAAACTTTAAAAATCTGAGTAAAGGGCATTTAAATGTTGAACGTAGGTTAAATTTTTCTGACAGATTGTCAGTGAAAAATTGAGAGAATTCCTAACGGACAGTATTATATATTACTTCTTTAGCTTAATTTCGGAATGGTCTTCGTCTTAGTAAAATTTATGCTGTCACCTAGTCAACCTCACTAAATTTAGTACATAAATCAGTTAAATTGGTAAAATCTAGTTTCCACTAGATAAATTTTTTTTAAAGATGTATATCATGATTTGGTTTAATGAAAGCCACTACCATAGACCCCTATATACAACTCATGGACCCCCAAATTATTTTTTTTTTTGCCGGCATGGACCCCTTACAAGTTGTCATAGACCCCCAGGGTTCTATATAGACCACTTTGGGAACCACTGGTCTAGATGATAGCCTTCTAACTGCTTCATAAATGAAAATTCTTAAATTCCGTTACAAAGGGTTATTCAGACCTGATTCCTTTGAAAAAATTGTACTGGCTAAAACTTGATGACATTGTTTCCTTATAAATATTTCATGACATAAATGAATTCATTAAAAATAAATGTTTCTCTACATTTGTGCTTTTATATTTCTTAGTAGAATAAACTTTAATTTTGGTGAAATAAGTTTTTAAATACAAATTTACTACTGACATTTAGTTGCAAAATTATTTTATATATAAAACATAGTTTTTACATACAACAGATATGGACAAAAAATTTTTTTATTACACAAGTACATGGATTTAATAAGCACAAATTTTAATGTTTTTGTGAAAAAATATGTAGTCAACAAATCATGGTTTGGATCAGGATAGTATTGATAGAAAATAATGGCATAACAATTGCTTTGCTTCAGTCCAAACTGCTGCCCCAATGCTCCTTTTTCTGCTGAAGAGTCATCACTCATAAAGACTTCTGGATACTATATTTTAAATAAAAGATCCAGTTTATACATATATACAAACACATGTATAAGAAAGATAATTTGTGTGAAACACATGGCCCTTAAATATTGAAAATGTTTAGAAAATTAGAAAGTATACAATATTTATAAATAATTTCACAATTTGTTACAAAGTTGCAGAAACTAAAAAATATATATAAAATACGAAGGCTACCATCATTAAGAAATTTTTTGAACCAGATAAAAAAAAATAATTTATCTCATTGAATAGAAAAACAAAAGCTTTAAGCAGAACTATTTATTTTACTATGTAATATAGTAAGTATACATAAGCAGATCATTAGTGAAAATATAATTTGAACAATCTGCATGTGCACAAATTAATAAAATGTAAATAAATATAATTTCAGCTTAGCATATACATGATAAATACATATTGTTCACTTAAATAAATATATTATATAACAATACAAAATTTAAAACCTCCTTACATCTTGTCCCCCAAAACATTGGGGAAAGTTCATTTTCAACAACTGAAACACATTGATGTAATTCTGAATAGATTGGGATGCATGAATCATAACTGCAAGCGGCAAACCTCCAACTTTTGTCGCTGATAATAAGATGGTTATTGTTGAAGATGATGCCTCACAACTTGAAGTTGAATCGATGAAAATTATTTCTTTAGATGAAAATAAATGATGATTTCTTTTCACATCAGTGGTGTCACAAGCAAAACTGCCCAAAGATGATCCTCATGAACTTTAACAGCTGTTCCTGAATACAGATAAATTAATTTATATTAATACATGAAATAAAAAGTATGAAAATGAAATACTAAACAAAATATAAAAAGTATCACTTTTCCAATATTACTTGGAAAATAAATAAATAGCAAATCTAACAAGAAGTTTTAAAAATATGTCACAAAAGTTATTTATTTACTACAGTATTTATGAATGCATTATTTTTTCTAGAAATATAATATTTTAGCTACCTATAAGTTGAACTTCTTCAATAAGTTCTTAAAACAGATTACTAGTTGTTAATAAGTTAAAGTTACACCTTAAAATGTTTGTAACCTATTGTTAACATGCAGTTCATGTGATTTAGTAACTTTATCTTTAGATATTCTTAACTTTAACTCTCTTAACTTTAGATATTTTTAGAAAAATTGTTATGAAAAACAATTAAAAAAATTTAACTTGAAAAATAAATGTTACTGATATAAAAAATAAACAGATAGCAAAATAGTAAAAAAGAAGTAATTAAGTCAAATAAAAAAATTACTAACCATATTATCATTTAAAACAACATCCCCCCAAATAATTTTAGAATCTTGTAAAATTTTTCATAAAGGTTTGCTTAGAATCATTTCAAATATGTTAAGCAAATACTTTGCTTGTATGAAATAAAAGAGCATTCTGCGAGCCAACTAAAACAAGAGATAAAACATTTACAATAAAGAATTTGCATGCCAGAATAAATCAAACTAAAATTTGCCAATAGATTCATAAAATGGAACTTTTTCTTTTAGTTTGTCAAATGGATTAATTGAACTGCCTAAGTTAGCATCTCTACAGCATTTATGTAAGTAATATATTTGATTATGAGTAGGATTTATTGAAGCATTAACTAAATCCATGAAATTATCTTCTAACAAAAATTTGTTTTCATGAAAGAGCGAATGGCTTCAATTGGTGACATCCCATCTGAAAAGTATTGGTAAAACTGTTGACAAACCTGAAAAAGTTGATACATTAGTATTAATATAGTACTATTGATATTTTTTTAAAACAAAGCTTTTTAAAATTAAAAATAAATTACCTCATCATTAACTCTTAGCATTCTTAAGGTTTCTGCTGATGTTGTATTATGACTATGAAGTAATGATATTTTAACTTCACCTACCAATGGTATATCATATTTCAAATATTTATCATTCTTTTTTGTGCCCTTGGTTATTTTTTTGATAACAATGCTCAGTTTGGCTTTACAGACAGCATTTCTTCTCGCATTTCGTTTGTGTTGTTTTGAATTATGGCAAATCCAAATTTTAGAAAATACAAATTTGAAATACAGAAATTTGTTCTAAGCTGCCACATAATTAAAAATATGCATCTTTTTAGTCAATTTAATACACTTTTCCTAACATAGATAAATATATGTCATTAAAATTTATAACATTCAGCAAATATAAACAGTTTCAAACCAGCAAAAACTAAAGTTAAATTCAATATTTTGACTCTTTTCTCCTGATAAATGCTAAAAATAATTTGACTTACTTCAGAAACTAATGAATATCTTTTTTTAGGTATCAAAGATGTACTTTCAAAATAAATCAGGTATTTTTTAATACATTAAAAATTATAGAGAAATCAAAACACTTTTATTAAACTCAAAAAAAATTAAACACTATATTTTTTGTTAAGAATTCTTTGTTACCATTTTGCTGTAATGTAAATTTATCAAAGGCTTTTTCCTCTCAACATTATACTGTTAACTCTTACTATTTAACTCTTTCATGTGCTTAATTTTTGACAAAAATAATGCACTAGAGGGAAATAACTACAAATATTTAAGATTAACCTCACAAAACTATAATTATTGAACAAAAGCTGGTACATGTTAATAATAATTAACAGTTTTTCAAATAAAAGAATGTCCAATGTTTTTTTAAAAAAAAGGTAATAGGTAAAAAATAGGTGGTACATATTTCGTACCACCACGCTTCAAGGAGCATGATAGTTCTGGAAACATGATTTTTCCTTCCCTAGGCACAAGGTGAACTTTACAGACATATAACTCATCCATTCTCTTATTTTATAGTTGGAAAACAAATAAATTTACTTCATTTTATACACTACTGTTAGTCATCCTATATATTAAAACATTTTAAAGTTTTTCTTAATCTAATGTTGTAAGCCTAATTTAATTTAGTCCTAATTTACCTAATGTTAGTTTTAAAATTTTAAATATTGTATTCCATACATTATTTAATTTACCTAGTTTTTAATTAGTTAATAAATATAAGAAGTGTTTTAGTCATACTTATTTTTTGATGAGCTCGAGTTTTTATGTACCACCACACAATAAACGAATAAGAATTGGTGGTACCAAGCATGAAAGATTTAAACAATGTGTGAAAGCATATGGAAAATTTAAATTTGATTTTATGTATTGTCTATCTATAAATATTTAGTCAGCATATTCGTATGGAATAAAAGCACGATATGAAGAGAAATGAGGGGTAAGAAAATTATAATTACCTTTGTGGATTTGGAGTACAGCCGTAAACAATCCAATTGGTGTTTGAAACAACAGAATAACGGTTTTTGAAATTTTCAGCTTCTTCGTTTTCCAGATTTATTCTTAGCACAATCTTTTCGGGTGTGGATTTATCAGTATCTTCAATACAGTAAGGATAAAATTCCTGCAATTGAGATACAAAATTTTTTTGTACTATTTCGATTTCTATTTTGTCTCGTTTCCAAACTACCGGCTATTGCGATACGGGGGCAGAGCGCATGCGCGGAAATGTATTTTGTCGCCAAGCTACAAGGGTGTGCCAACCTCGCCAAGAGGGCACCAATCCATGACGAATTCATAAGTCGCGACCGGGATGGTCTAAATACTTTTTCTTATGACAGGAATTGTCGTTGGCCGGGGTGGCACTTGTTTCAAGACCAGGGTAGTCTAAATACTTTTTCTTATGACAGGAAATGTCATTTGCCGGGGTGGCACTTGTTTCAAGACCAGGGTGGTCTATATGCTTCTTCTATGAGCAGAACTTCTTGCGTGCCGGGTCGGTTCGTTAATCTTTTCTAAGATGGTGTGAATTTTCTGTCCTACTCAATCTTAATTCATCGATTATATCTCTATCAAAAAAATTACATTTGAGTAATTATTTATCTTCGTCGGTGCCTCCTTTAAAAAGACTGTGACGTATTGAGTACGGAAACTCACAGCCAGGCTAGATATATAACTATGTACAATTTATTTACAGAACATTCTAATAAACAATCTTACATCCAGAGCACGTTTATGCCTTCTGCCTCCAGTCGGGACCCTGAAAACCGGTCCTCCGCATGCCTTTTCCAGACGAGTCTATCCGGAACGTAGAGGGAACAGGATTCTAGGAAACCCTTCTCCCCCACTTCCTCAGGCAGCAACACCATTCGCTTCTGGTTCTGGAACAACATTTGCCACATTACAAAAGAATGGTTAACTTAATAGTCTTAGAATAAATTAGAAAAATTATGTATTTCTTTCACATGTTACATTCAATAAAAAGAAAAAAAAGTGTCTATATAAGTAAAATTAACTTATTTTTTTCTTTGAAAATTCTTTTAATAGTTTGAAGCAATATAAATTAAATATTTAGCAATTACAGACAAGTTCATTTATTATTAAACAAAATTATCACAATATATTACGACTACAAAACAAAATCATCATAATAATTATAAATACGTTGTATTTCAATTTCGAGCTATTGCTGTTAGGATCCTTTATGTATGGTAAATAATTAATGAAAGTACTCAAAAGCTCATTAATGTTTTGCATTTTAAATGACCTACTATCGTCCTTTATAAGCGACTAAGGAAGCTATTTTTATACGAGAGGCAAATAATATTTTTTTCATTTGAATAACAATGTCAATCGAAAATGTTATAAGATTACGGTACATTCAAGCTACGAAAACACACATACTTAAAAATGTTAATCAACATGAAAATATTCTACGAAACTGATGACATTAATATTTATGTATAAATAAAATAGAAAAAACGCAAATGTAGCAAAATAATTTTTTCTTTTTACTTTATCTTGCGCGATGATCAAAATTCCTGGGCATTAAAAATCTAAAAAAGAATTTGAAAATGAAAATATTATTACCTTTTTTGTTGACCTTTGTCTTGTCTGTTTAAGCACAGGAAACTAAAAGAATTAGTTCGGAAGTCAAATTGACACAAGATTCCCTCAGTTTTCTTCGAAAAAGGGTCTTGTTCTCAGGGTCATCCTGCCTCTTTCTTTTCATTCATAAAACTTGACCGTGCTTTTCATCACTTTTGTTGAGACTAATCTCTGCCAAAATCTATCTCTTTCAATAGTATCCGAATTCACGTATACAAAACAGTAACAGTTATAGGAAATTAGTTAAAGAGAAAGAACCGGATGCCGAAATTCTTCTTTATCGCCCCCTCTCCCTGCGTTGGGAAACACGGCTTTAAATACTAATGAATACTCGTTAAAAAAAAACTTTAGGACTAAACAGAAAACGTGAATATTTTGCATACACATTTTAAATTTTTTCCTTCGAACTTTTATTCTGACTTGTTTTTTTCCTCATAAACTTGTTAATTTTACAGCCAGTTTGCCGCCTGCTAAGGTTGCCGTCCCGGGCTTGTCCCCCCCCCTAGCACCGGCCCTGCCCGATGCCACCACATACCCTCCGAGTACACACGGAGTACGTGCTGGTTAAATCAGTGGGTTCGTAGTCTTGTGGGCTTTGTCATGAGCGCAGGGACTGGAGAATATTTCCCTCCCCTTCAGTTTCCATGCAGAAATTGTAGAGGTGGAGATAGGTGGTGTCGCCATCTATCATCCCTTCGGGGAATTTCGCCGAGCTAAATCGTACTGTCACCTGTATGTTTCTCAAGGCCAACTCTAGCCCCATGCCACGATGAATTTCGTGGGCCTCGATCTGACTACGTCAGACAGGTGGCATTAGAAACAACAACTATTATAACGATATTGAATATTTTTATATTGTATTAATGATATTCATTGTTTATTAAATTGTTTCATTTTACACTTCTTATATTAAGTGGTTACTGATATTATTATATTGAAAATTTTTATTTTGTATTAATCATCTTTATTTTTATTTAGTATTGGCTAAAAACAATGTAGTTTAATAGATAAAAGGAACAAATAAGGCTGGACATGTAATGCCTGATTTCGTTGGAGGCACCTATTCCTACTATTTGCAGGGTTGGAATTCAAACTCCTTTGTTTCGGGGTTGCTATACTTGGCTGTTTATAAATTATTGGCTACATTCAAAATAATTACTTTAAAAAAAGGCAATAAATTATATTTTTTACGGTATACTTCGTTGAAAATAAAGCTAATGTTTCAGTATGTCTTAATCTAATAACTTATTATAAATATTGTGTGTTTATTGTTTATAACTTCACTACTGAATAATTTCAAGGTTTTTTAAATATTTATTTGAATTTTAAGATATAAACATTTTTATTATTTATTTGTTGTACACAAGTTCACTAGAAATATGGTATGTTTATAAAATAAAAGTTAAGATTAAATTTTGAAAAACATTAATGAAACTGAAAAAACAAATGTTGAGATAGAATAGAAGAGTAAAATATTTTAGTGTATTGATATATTTTTGATTATTTGCGAATTACATTCATTGCCTTTTAAATATACTGTTCACAATTAAAATTGTTCTTAGCCTATACTAAACAAAAATTGACTTGAATTCCATATAATTTTTCAGTTAAAAAATAGTCCAAAATTATGTTTATATTGTGATTTAGCTAATGTATAAAGGGGATAACTTATTTTTCAGTTCTGTTCTTACTTTTCTCAAAATCCATTATAACCATTGCTCATAATAAGATTCCTATTTCAGCGATGTTTAAAAGGTGATTAAGCTTACAATTTTGTAGTATAACGAGGAAAACAATATATATTTTTAAATAATTATTAAAAAGTATAGTGCTATAACCATTTCAATCTTCAGTAATATTAATGTACTTTTTTTTAAATTTTAAAAGTAAAATTCATGAAACAGTTGGGTTTTTTAGCAATATTGAGTAGAGATAATTTTAAAATAAGTTCTAAGTGTTTCAAAAATAATTACTAATGGTAGGAAAATAATGCTAAATTTTCAAAATACCTTGATGCATATTTTGCTCGGAGCACACATTCCAGTGAAAATGGGGTTTTATTATAGGTTTTGAAAAAAATAAAAACTTCTTTTTTTTAAAAAAAAAAAATAAGATTTCTGTTCTTTATAAATTATTACACGACAGTGGCTGTTTTCTTTCATTGGATTATATTTTTTTGAAATAAAATTTTTAATTCAATGGATTGAGATATACAAATTAAATATTTGTTTTAAAAATTAGATTGATTTTTCCTGAAAAATTTACTTCAATGAAAAAAAATATATAAATTTTTCTTCCACCTTTTTTTAATTTGGAGATTGCTAAGAAGAAAGACTAATACATTTTTTCCTTCTCACGTTTGATTCCTTTAATAATTTCCTTTGGACTTAATAATACATTATTCCCGAATTTTCCAGGACTGTACCGAATTTTCAATGCTTGCTTTCATTTTTCACTACTCATTTTTTAGTCCCGAATTTATAGCATATATTTTTTAATTATCAATGCTGCACTGTCTAAAAATGCCTTCGCTTAGTCCAATAAGAAGTACCGATTTCAGAGGTGGATGGAAATATAACTTCATATTTTAATAAGAACTTGAGGTTATAGTTGTTCAAATGTTTAAAATTGTCAGAGTCCCCCCTTTTTTTCTCACTTTGGCACTAATGCTGTAACTTTGCGAGTATTTAGCACCATGAACAATTCAACAGTAACATTTAACAACAACATTAACATTCAGCAATTTTTGTTAACAAAATTGTTCCGACTTGAATAAGATCATAACAGAAAAAGATGTTCTGAATAATATTCATGCTTTTAAAAAATATAAGGCTCCTTCAAAATAATTTAAAAGGGCTACAGATTTATTATTTTTTTAAAAAAATGAATCCTGCATTTTAATTTCTTCTTATAAATATATATATTAAAAGTATATCGTTATCAAAAATAAAACAAAAATTGTTTAATTTGGTATAAATATTTCTTGACCAACATACCACTTCTACCCCAAAAACTACTATAATAAAAAAGTTTATTTATTAAAAAGTCTATATATATTACATTTTGAACCAAAATCTGGTCATCTTAATATATTGAAGCAGCCATTTCTTTTGAAATGGCATTTTTGATAGGAAGGAATAACATTTGCTCACTATTCCTCTTAATCTCTTTTTTATTTCAATATATGTAAAATTTAGTGAGAATGTTTTTGATCTTATAATTTACTATTTTGTTGAATAATTTTTCTTTACATTTTCAAAATTGTTTCAAATGTATAAAATTGAAATCAATATTCAATAACTTGATATGCTATCTTTGCATACTTTTTATGTGGTGGCATTAATAAGATATAACATTTCATTCTCCAAAATTCCATACCACAACACATTCATAACAGGAAGCTGTCATTTTTAGAATTTAAGTGGACTGAAATGTTATACTCCTTTGTATTTAATTTCTTTTATTTAATTTAAACAAATATGAAAGCAGTTTTAAATTCATTTTTTAAAATACGATTATGATTCGAACTCTAACACATTGGGATAATATTTCTGAAATTTTAAAAGCATTTTAATAAATTGTGTACGATTCGGGATTAATTAAAATTTTAAGACTTTTTGCTAAAGCTGTTTAAAATGTCAGTTTTTAGATATTTTTCATAGCCATATACTATGTAAAATTTGATGTATTATTGAAAATTCTGTGCATGGACAAATTATGCTCACAAAAGGGAAAAATCAATACCATAGTTTACTAGAAGAAAGTGGCAAAATCTTTGCTTGTGTAACTCAGTAACATTAAATTAGAGACATGAAATCTGAAAATGGGTGATATTGGATTACTCGAACAATTATCAGTCCTTTCCATTAAAAACAAAAGTATTTAATTAAAATAAACGTTTTGACTTTATAGTTGAATGTAAATTTAATTTATTTCGTTCTTTTTTTCTTTCACTATTTTCCTTTTTTTCATTCTTTTGATTTTCCTGATATTTTATTTGGAGAATTGTTATGAAAGAGACAAAATTGATTCTTATGTACATTATGATCCATAGCTCTTCCTAGACCTGGAAAAGGGAAGGAGAATCTTTAGTTAGTCTCCACTCCCTAAATTCCAAAATACTTTCCCTTGTAACACATCTATCTCATGATTCACATAGGATGGTGGGGGGCTATTTTACGAGAAAGAGAGACAAAACCTGGGAAATGTTTTTCTCATTTCTTTTTTTCGGATTTATTCTTTTGGGCTAGATATTTTTTTATAATATATTGATTAGAAATGATACACAACGCAAAATATTTTAAATGTAAACGGAAAAATAATTTTTTTTGAATTTTTATAAAGTGGTTAATAACATATAAATAGACATTTTAATAAATACTGAAACATAAATTGAGCTATCATGTACTAAGTCACTATGCTGTACATCAAACATTATCATTAATATACTTTTATGAAGTTTTTTAACGCAATTTGTTTGTGAGAAATTTAATGAAAATCTAATTGTAAGAAAAATATATCTAAAAGAAAAATTATATTCAAGTCATGCTTCTATTAGAAGTCTATTTTTATAACTAATCGACGGTGTGCGAAGAAAATTTCTTAGCGAGGATAAAAGGTCAAAGAGCAAAATGGCCATACATATATGTATTTTACATTTTTTAACACGGAAATAAAAAATGTCAGCAACTCTTGCCACATACAACTAAAGACTTTATTCCCCAAACTCAATATTCCATCTCCTTATCTATTGCCATCGAAAGTTCCAGAACTTTCCATAATTAAAATTACAGTTAATTTTTATAAATAAAAGCACGCGCGCGCGCGAGCATTAATAAAAGCATTAAAATAAAGCACGAGAAAAATGAAGAATTAACATTTGTTACATCCTCCCTGTCGCAAACGGAGCTAACGAACTTGTAGTTTAACTAGAGTGGCGCTGTAAGCGCATTCCTTTTTTGTGTTTACTTTAGTAGTAGTAGTTGAGTCTCTGTAATTCGAACGTGAAATCTATCAGTCGTCTATTTTCCTTATCCATTAAATCTTTTTTGCATCAAAAAGGACTCTCATTCTCTTGGCTAAGAGTCTATTTAATCGAATAAGTGATACCTTTATTCTTATATTAGAATTTGTGAAAATAGAAAATTAATTTTTTCACATGGCATCCCTGCCGGGATCTGAGCTTGAAATAGTTTTATAATTTTGAAAGCAAAGAAGTTCGAACTAGAATTTAATAAAATAAAAAGTTATTTTGAATATTGAATATAATTTAAAAAAAAATATATGTTACATTTTATTTGAATATTTGATAATCGAAAGGAAAAAAGAAATATTTTAAATGGTGAATTTTTATATTTGAAACTGATACATTGAACTGTGTTAACTTTTTGAACACTAGAACATTAGAAATGTTTTGAAATTAGTAGAATTTTTGAAAATATTAAGTTGATCTGAACTTGCTTTGGAGTATAAGCTGTGATAATTTTAATACACTAAATATGGCCGAAGCACAATCATTCGAGTTGTTAAAAACCAAAAGAAAATAATTGAGAACAGCTATTAATAAGATAGTTAATGAATTAGAAGCTGAACTATCGAACTCTGATTTAAATGTTCATAGATTATGTGAACTGGTAGAAATTCTATGCATCAAATTTGAGCCTTTAACTTTAATTGATCAACAAATGGAACCCCTTTTTAAGCCCGAAGAATTCGATGGTGAATTTGAAATCGCCGAAAAATATAGAGAAAAAGTGTTACTTTGGCAGTTTTGTGCGAAAAAGAAGATTAATGAATTTTCAAAACCCCGTGTTACATCGCCCTCCTTACAGACTACATTATCACAATCACAAGTTGAACATTTTCAGAACTCTGATAACATTCGCATTAAAGTCCCAAAATATCATATTACACGATTCAATGGAGATGACGCTTCAAAATGGTTAACTTTTTGGAATAGCTTCGAAACAGCCGTACATAATAATGAGTCCTTAAATAAAGTCGATAAGTTTAATTATTTGAAGGCGCATTTGGAAGGATCTGCTTTAAACACTGTCGAAGGTTTCCCAATTTCGGCAAAGGCCTATGATGAAGCCGTAGAATTATTAAAGAACAGATTTGCTAATCCAGAAATATTAATTCAAGCGCATATGAACAAAATTTTATCATTACAGCCTTTAAAAAATTCTAATGAACTTCGTTCTTTTCGGAAGTTTGTTGATAACTGTAATGTTCAATTAAAAAGTTTAAATTCATTAGGCGTACCTTCCGCAAATAATGGAAAAATTTTATGCCCCATGTTGTTAAAACTTATTCCATCTGACGTGGTATTAGATTATCATAAATTACAACAAAAGGAACACACACACACACACACACACACACACACACCCACCCACACACACACACACACACACACACACACACACACACACACACACACACACACACACACACACACACACACACGGCGCGAGAGCAGACTTATACTACAAATATATCATCTTTTGAATTATGCAATCGTAGACAGGAAACGAAATAAAATTTTTCTCGAGAACCCAGATCATATAAACAAAACCAAAACAGTTTTCATACTGCAAGCGAACTACTTAACGGCGCCTGTTAAAGAAAATCAAGACAAAATAAAACTCCTCTGTATATTTTGGATTCCATGACTCATAATTCGAATGAATGTGAATACATTATTAATATGTCTTTAGAAGAAAGGAAGAATATTTTATTGCGAAAAAGGGCTTGATTCAACTGTTTAAGAATCGCAAAGCATTTATCGTGTAATTGCCCAATAAATAAAACAAAATGTGAAATTTGTTCGGGCTTACATCATAAATTTTTTAGTTTTAAGCAACTGAAAAGAGAAATAGGGTCAACGTCTACCGATCTAGCTAACCAAAACACCGGGGAAGTTTTTTACAAACATTAGCTGTCTTTATAGAAAATGGAAATTCCAAACAACTGGTGAGAGCGATATTAGACACTGGTAGCCAAAAAAGTTACATTTCAGAATACGCTGCAAAATTTATAGTTTTAAAAAGTATTGGAAAACAAACAATAACTCATGGACTTTTTGGAGGACACAAAATGACCGAAGTTCATAATAAGTATTTAATCAACTTGCGCAGTTATGACGGAAAATATTGTTTCATACTGGAAGTTAATGATCAGAAAAACATTTGCTTAGGAATCTCTAGAATTAATGACTCTCGCGTTTTACAGAAATTGGCAACACATAATATATTTATTAGTGATTCGTCCGCAGTGAGTGAGTGATTTTGTGGTTTAATGGCGCAAGGGCCAATTTTGGCCAAACTGCGCCAAACACTCGTTGGAAAAGAATTTTTTTTAAAAGTATATAAAATTACATCCGCATATTTATATATATGCACGCATGCAAGCATATATATTATTAAATGTAACATTACAAAATAAAATATAAAAATCCAATTTTTTAAAAATACAATATCGTAAGAAAATATAGTTAAAATGAAATATGACAGCTGAAAATGTAAAAATTTATATTAAAACTTTGTTCAGTTCGGTGAAAAAAGTTTCACTTTCATAAAAGATAAAATTACTTCTGGCTGTTTCTAACACGGGTCGGAGTTATCACGTGTAGAAATCCCCCCTGTCTCCAAGACTCGTTCTTCCAATATTCTTCCGACAAGAAGTATTTATCATTTTTCTTCGGTGATTCTATTTGTTCTGCCATGTCATAAACGATCATGTCTTCATCGTCAGTGTCTTGAATAGATGAACTTTTTCTCGGTTTATGGGGTGCCATTTTAATTTCTATTTTTGGTTTAACAGTGGGTGCTGTAACGTTACATATTGTTTTAGGATTTCGCTTTTTTCTGCGAGATTTTTGTGTAGAAGCATGGGATACAGGGGATATGATAGTAGAAGGTATACTATTGGATGTGGTAGTTTCTAGAGCAGAGGGATGCGTTTTATTTGATAAGGCAGTAAACATTGTTGTTGTAGATGTAATTAAACTAATAGATGCAGAGGAAGTAGTAATAACAAAAGGAACAGGTGGTTGAGATTCAGATGATTTAGCTGCCGCAGAAGATGTGGTTGGTAAGAGTTGTGCCTCAGTTGATGCAGATAATTTGGTAACTGTAGGAATTTTAAAAGGCATTGTTGGTTTCAAAACGGCTGTTAAAGGTTGTAGTAGTTTTAAAGGTGGACATACTATTTTTGTAATGCTGTCATCAGTTTGGGTTGTTGTGGTTGTAGTTGAGGATTTGGTAGCTTGGGAATATGTTTGAGATATTTGTGGTAGTATCAATTTTCGAGCTTCTGGATAGGAGATATTTTTGCTTGTTTTGATTTTTTGAATTTTCTTTTCTAATTTCCATTTGGAACAGAGTTTGGAATCGGACAGATGCGACTCTGAACAGTTAAAACATTTAGGCTCTAGACTGCAATCTGTGGAAGCATGTCCAACAGACGCACATCTAGAGCAAGTAAGTTGACCGCGACAGGAAGTTTGTGAGTGTCCGAACCTCTGACACTTAAAACAGCGCAGAGGATTCGGAATGTATGGAGACGGATTTTGCAATTCAAATATCCAGCTTTAATGGTGTGAGGTATTGTGGGGCTGCTAAAGGTTGAAATTATATGTTGGGTTGGTATAACTGCTGTATCTTTCTTTATTGTGATCCTTCTGACCTGAATAACGCCCTGATCAGAGAATCCGTCTAGGATTTCTGCTTCAGGGGTGGTCAACAGGTCAGGTTCAGAGATGACTCCAAGGGATGTGTTTAAAGATTTATGTGGAATTATATTCACAGGTGAATCGAGAAATGTTTTCGCTAGAAGAAAAGACTTTGTTTGTAGAGCAGAATTCGTTTCAATTAGTAGATCCCCGGAACGCAATCGTTTAACTGATTTTGGTTCACCACCTATTCCTACGAGAGCTTTTTGTATTAAAAAGGGCGATTTCTTCCCCATTTCATTATTTTCAAGTGAAATTAGTAAAAATCTAGCAGTCGTTGAAACTTTGTCAATGTTGAGAGTGGGTTTTACATGAGCATCATGAGTTGGGTAAGGTTGGTTCGGGGTTTTAAAAAATGCGTTTTGAGTTTTTTCTATATTTTGACTTATGTTGGTTTTTTTTAGAAAGGAGGAGGAGAATCCCCTTCGATTTTCAGAGGACCAGTTTGGCAGGGCTAGCCCTAGATTCAGCAACCAGTAGTGGCCTCGGGAGAGCCCCCCGCTCTGCAATGCAGGACCCCATCCAGGCACCACCTGGAACTACAAGACAGGCGGGATTATACACCAGCTGATATAGCAGCCAGGACATGCTGGTTAGGCTGTCCCGGGCTCCTGTACTATCTGGCGGCCTGAGACGCAAAACTCAGCTTTTCTCCTGTACCCTCTACATGGCCGCTTCCTCCAAGACCCCACCTCACTAGTCCAAAGATCCTCAAAAGTTCAAAACCCCGCTCCAAGTGCCAGTTTTCCCAGGGAGCAGTCAGTTGTGTCATCATACCTATAGTGAAAAACCATCAGACACAACTTCATTCCACTCAGTCCTGGTCTGCCACAGGACTTCGTGGCAGAAAAATAAAGATAATAAGTTGAACACAAAAAAAGCAATAATCGAACATAAAAGAAGCAACAAAATCAATAATCGAACATGAAAGAAGCAACAAAATCAAAATATTAAAAGAAATTTTAGATAATCAAAGGAAAAGAACGGAATAAAAAATATAAACCATAACACGGTAGTAAAAAATATCAAATTTTTTACCAGAAAAAAAAATGAAGTTACAACAAATTTCAGTGTCCAATGTGGGTCTGTTGTCTGGACGTGAAAAGAAGAAAAGGGAAATTGGAATGGCAAGAAAGAGGGCCGAAAATAGAGAAGGATCACTAGGGTTCCCCGGGTTCGTGAATCCCGTGTTTACCAAAGACAGTAAACCCCTAGGGAGTAGGAAAAGATCACTAGGGCACCTCGGGAGCGTGAAACCCGCACTCACCTAAAGGAGGTGAGCCCCCTGAGGGGGTGATTCGTCCGCAAATAACAAACTTTGTCTTTTCGAAAAACATTCTGATGAAATACTTATTCTGTTAGGATCTGACATAATTGGAAAATTATTTACTGGTGAGATAAAACAACTTTCTGAGGGGCTTACAGCTGTGAATACTCGATTAGGATGGACAGTTCTGGGGAAATTAAGCTGTGAATCTAAATTTAAATTAGATAATTCACTTCTTGTTCATTCTCTTTTTACTAACAGAGAAAAAATATCAGATCTTTGGAATTGGATTCTTTAGGAATTAAAGATCCCGGTGAAAAGAAATCGAAATTAGAATTACAAGATCTTGCTTTGAAACATTTTGAGAATACGGTATTGCGAGATGATGAAGGTAGATACATTGTTAGTATTCCATGGATACAAGGGAATGAAAAACTTGAGGATCACTACAGCTTAGCTAAGGGAAGATTGGAGAAAACTGTAAAAACTTTAAAATTTACAGGCAGACTATTTGATTATGAACAAGTATTTGTAGACTGGGAAAAGGAAGGCATTATTGAAAAGATTGCACAAGATGAACCAAAAAATGGTGGGAAATTTCATTATTTGCCACACAGATTTGTATTCAAGGAAAATTCCACGACTGAGATTCGTCCTGTGTTTGATGGGTCAGCTCATCATGGAAAATCTTGTTCGTTGAATGATTGCATAGAAAAGGGTCCCAATTTGATAGAAATGACACCAGCAATTTTAAATCGTTTTCGCTTAGGAAAAATCGGAGTCATATCTGACATTCGAAAAGCTTTCCTTCAAATATCTTTGCACGAAAATGACATGAACTTTTTACCTTTCTTATGGTGGGAAGGTGGTAATTCGGAGAAAGCTGTTATCTACAGGCATCGTCGAGAGGTTTTTGACGTTTCTTGCAGTCCCTTTTTGTTAGCGGCAGTATTAAACCATCATTTTAAGCAGGCTCCTGAACATTTGGAAAAGGCTGCTGAAAAATTGATAGATTCGATGTTCGTTGACAACTGTGTGGCGAGTGTCGATTCCTCCGAAGAACTTGAATCGTTTCAAAGAGATTCCACAGAATTGTTAGCATTGGGTAAATTCGATTTACATGGATGGGACATAGTAATATAGAATCAAATTTCGACTTTCAAGATAATCAACAGAAATCCGACCCACAAGAAATACCAGTTCTTAGACTTATGTGGAATGTGAAAGACGATACGTTTTCCATCTCTTACAGAGAAACAGAATCAAAAGAAGAAGTCACAAAAAGAAGAATTCTTTCATTGGCTCATCGATATTTTGACCCGATAGGATTCACATATCCTATTACCCTCATCACCGAATTACTTATAGAAGAGTGTTGGAAGATAGAAAAATCATGGAACTCCAAATTACAAATAGACATCGAAAGAAAATTTGAAAGGTGGAAAAACCAACTTATAGAGATACAATACCTCAAGATTCCACGAAGATTATCGAAACTCGATTTTAAAGATATGAACCAATCACTACAAGTTTTTTGTGATGCTTCGAAATCATCATACGCTAGACAAGACTTTCGTTTACCTATTATACTTCCCTCCAATCATCCAGTAGTCAAAGCACTCATTATTTATAAGCATGTACAGTTAGGTCATGCCGGAGTTCAGATGCTTATGTACACTCTCAGAGAAAGCTTTTGGATCCTGAAAGGAAGAAAAACCATTAAAGAAGTCATTAAGACTTGCAGTATTTGCAAGCGATTCAATGCGAAACTTATATCGGTATCAGAAGGACTCTTACCTCAAGACCGAGTGAGAGATGCTGCTGTTTTTGAAATTATAGGATTAGATTTGGCAGGACCTCTCATTCTTAAGAATGGGGAAAAGAATTGGATTTTGATATTGACCTGTGCAGTCTATAGAGCAATTCATCTTGAATTGTTAACCTCCGTTTCGACTGAAAGTTTCTTGCTTGGTTTAAGAAGATTTATAGCACGCCGAGGCCGACCATCCGTCATTTACTCGGATAACGGCATCAATTTTAAAGGTGCTTATCGACTTTATCAGAAAGTGAACTTAGAAAAATTGAAGAATGTAGAAGAGCTAAATCCAATTTCATGGAAATTCATCCCTCCACAGGCTCCTTGGTGGGGAGGGTTTTGGGAGAGATTGATCGGACTTGTGAAGAGGACTTTAAGAAAAACACTAGGAAAAACTTCCTTGAATCATGAAGAAATGTATACGGTTCTTTGCGATTGTGAAAGTTTAATTATATATATAACTCCAGGCCATTAACTTATGTTACAGATAACGTCGAAGATTTGGAACCTCTAACTCCGGCAATGTTTTTGCAAGTGAGTGAGTGAGTTTGGGGTTTTTTGGCGCAAGAGCCAAACCTGGCTATACAATGTTTTTGCAAGACACTAGAGAAATTGGTGTGCCGGAGTTAGATCAAATAATTTTTTCACACTCCCCCTCTGGTTTCGACGGCGTCCCGACAAGGAACCAGGAGTCTGTGGGACCTTTGGTGGACGGCCACGCCTACGAAGAGGAATAAGGGGTTTTACTTTGTCATTATTACAAGGAGTTAAAGCAGAAGTGTGGTAAACACCAAGAGGTTCCCCCGGATTATCAAGACTAGCAATCTCGTAAGATGATGGTGATCTTTGTGTTAAAATCACGTAGGGACCGTCTCTGCGTGGCATTAGTTTCGCACTTCTTCCTTGCGCAGCGTTGCTCAGCGGATGTGATGCTACAAAGACATGTTCTCCAGGTTGATATGTTGGAGCAACTTTTCTCTTTTTATCTGCGTAAAACGTCCTACTATCCTGTTGCTCTTCAACCACCTCTCTAATCTGAGTGGAAAACTTAGCGAATTTCTTGAGATAGGGAGTTATCTCTGGCACAAAATTATCGTTCTGGATGACGACTCGGATATCATTAACAACTTCACTTGGAGTGCGTAACTCTCTACCAAAATTCAGAAAGGCTGCCGTCTGTCCTGTCGTTTTGCATTTCGCTGTGTTGAGAGCAAAGCGGATGAAGGGTAGCTTCTCTGACCAACAGTCATGTTTGTTTGGACGAGAATTGCCAGCCGTGGTTTCAGATCCCTATTCTTTCGTTCAACTGGGTTAGCTTGTGGATGGTATACAGGGATCAGGGATTGATGGATGTTTAATAGGTAGCATATTTGTTGCATCACTGCTGACACAAACTGGGTTCCATTGTCACTGATAAAGCGGCGAGGAATACCATACCTCAGTAGAACCTCTTCAATCAAGGTAATGGCACATTCTTTAGCTGTGGCATTGGGTAGTGCAAACAGTTTGACCCACTTGGTGGTACAATCCTCAATGATGAGGATCCACCTTTTACCATCTTTACTCTCAGGTAGGGGCCCGAAGAGATCAATGGCCAAGGTTTCAAAACGTTGGGCTGGCACAGGTGTCTGTAATAGCCCGGAAGGCTTCTGATTTTGAAGCTTTGTATTTAATGCCGTCAGGACAGTTCTTTACAGGAGACATTCTGTATGGGGGTACAGAGATAGGAGGACTATTTCCCGTGTTAATGTGGTGCTCCAAGATATTCGTTGCTTCTCCCCCTGGTTCGAAGACATTTTGGAAGGATTCCAACAGGAGGTTAAGTTTCTCCTTCTGGGCAGAGGTCAAACTTTCACCTTCCCCTTCCCTTAATTGGCAGGTGTTGCTGGACATCTTCTCAACTATGGACGGGGTGTCCAATTCTTCACCAAATGGATACTTGTGGGTAAGATTGTCCCAGAAGTACCAAAAAGTATTCTTCACATCTAGAACCAAACCAGCAGAACTAAGGAAATCTGTTCCTAGAAGTGTTCTATTTCCCTTTTCCTTTGGGAGAATTATGAATTTGGTCAAGACTGACCTCCCCTCAATTTCTACCATTACTTGGGTTGTGAGGGCCTCACCTGTGGTCTGTTGACCATCTGCTAAGCTCATTGTTAATGTGGTTTCCTGGAAAAGGAGTCCCTTATCCTTAAATATCTGGAACATCCTTTCCCCAGCAATTGAATGTGAAGATCCTGTGTCTGCACATACACGTCCCTTTATTCCACAGAAAGTTATGTCGATTAGGGTCAATCGAGAGCTTCTGGTCTGAGCTGTGTAAGCATTGATGTGATTGGTTGTTAAGTCTGTTCTTTGTCAGGCGTTGAGGTTGCAGGTGGGGCACCTCGATTTTATCACTCCTTGTTTCCCACAGCCATAGCATCTGAGAGGGGATCTCTCATTTGGCACCTGATGGGAATATTCTCTTTTGGGAGGGCTTTCAGGTTTCCTGAATGATACATGTCTTCCATCATTTACGGTTTCACTTGCCTTCACGTATCTCCTAGGTCCACTGGGTAGGGAACGTCGGATGTTGTCAAAAGCTTCCAGCTTATCTGCTAACATTTCTGGGGAGACAAGTTCTTCCCAGATATCCAAGTTATGTTCCTTACGCTCTGGAGAGCATCTCTTTTTCATTTCATCGGCAATCATCAAATTCTTCAATCCGTCAAATGAATCAATTTTAAGCTCATTGAGCCCACCTTCAAAATATGCTCGGATTTCAAAATAATAATCCTTCCACGTCCCATTTGGGCTTTTTCTGTGACGTGAAAACAGCTCCCGGAATTTTTCTGCGGTTAATTTGAACCGTTGCAGAAGCATTCCTCGAATGTGGGAATAATCCCTGCATTTCTCCTCAGGCTCACGGGCAATGAGGGAGGTTACACCACTAGGTAGGGCACCAATGATATATATATATATAGGGCACCCACAGATCTTCACCAAGATCTAATAGCTTCATTTGCCGTCCAAATAAGGTGAGGAACAGGTCCATGTTATCAACTTCAGGATTGAATGTTGGTAGCAATTTTTTTAATTCAATTTTTGTTGGGGGTAGGGTTTGTGGACCTACGACTCTTTGAGTCTCATTTTGCAGTCGTATTTTCTGCAGCTCAAATTCAGTGTTTGCTCTTTTTGTTTGTTTTCCACGTCTATCCTATTTGATACGTTTCCCTCAAAGATACATTTCACAAATTCAGGGTCTTCCTTATAAGCATCATTTGTTAAAATTTTTGTCCTTAATTCAATTATTTTTAGCTCTTCCCCATTCGACTCACATTCACCTAACTGAATAGCAAGCTTAATGAGATCAGCTTTTTTCCCTTTTCCCAGAAATGACATGACTGAGAAATTTAAGAGTTGCAAATAAATAAAATAAATAACTAAGGTCCAGGCCTTTTATTGTCCACCAAAGCTCTTACAGATATGGGAATACACTTTAAAATATGGCTTGTTTTAAAACCTTATAAATTATTATGCACTTCAAAATACAATTAAAATGGGTAAATAAATTAATAACATATTCAAAATACCAACACAAGGAACATTAATTCAAATAAAAAAATAATACAAAGAAAATTTAGGAATCATCAGTTGTAATGATACAAAAATTCAATGCAATGAAAATACTAAACAAAACTAAAATAATCAGGCATGTAATGCTATCTAAATTCAATAGGAAATCAGTAAAATATCAAGCAAAATAGTAATTATTAATGTGCAATTCACAAAATATTAATCAGGAAACGTTATATCACAAGAAATAAATTAATATACAGCAAAATTAAGAATTATCACACATTGAATAAGAATACCAAAAAAAATCAATGGAATAAAATAATAAAATTATCCCTAGCACTAACACACTGTAGCAGGATTGCTATCACTTGTATATGAAACACTATTGCAAAAACTTTTAACAGGAAATAGATGTTCTTTTTTTCTTTTCTTCAGACAAGTGAAGTCAGGCTGATTCACTTTCTCTCTCGATTTCCAGGGATTTCCTCTTGCTTTAGAAGGATTGCGGCGCAATACCAGTAATTTTCTTTCCGGGACAGGAAGGTTTACAGAGCCGGTTAAATTTTCATTTTTTCTGCGGCGTTTCGTCACAGTGGCAGTTTCTGTTTCTACGGGGTCGTAGTTCTTTGGCCCCACGTTGGGCGCCAGTTTTAACACGGAAATAAAAAATGTCAGCAACTCTTGCCACATACAACTCAAGACTTTATTTTACAAACTCAATATTCCATCTCCTTATCTATTGCCATCGAAAGTTCCAGAACTTTCCATAATTAAAATTACAGTTAATTTTTATAAATAAAAGCACGCGCGTGCTCGTGCGCGAGCATTAATATAAAGCATTAAAATAAAGCACGAGAGAAATAAAGAATTACCATTTGTTACAATTTTCTAAAAGATATGAATATTTTCCGTTTACTTTTTTACTGGTTCTTTTTTAGTGAAAGTGAATGTCTTAAAATCATTAATTTACACAATAATACTCACATTGTTTTTTAAATTTTTAATTCCCCCCCCCAAAAAAAATATGAACCCCCTTCAGTTCACTTGCAGAAATTGTGGAGGTGGAGATAGAGGTCGTGTCGCCATCTATCGTCCCTTCGGGGAAGTTTCTCTGAGCTTAAATCGCACTGTCACCTGTATGGTGCTCAAGGCCAACGACAGGCGTACCTCTTGCCCATGCCACGATGAATTTCGTGGGCCTCGTTCTGACTACGTCAGACAGGTGGCATTAGCCACAACAACAACAACAACAACAAAATATGATTTTTTTTAAAAACACGTAAGGTAAAGTACCTTTAAACATTCTAAAAATCAATTTTTGAAAAATATTTTTAAAAATTAATACAGAATGTTTGAACCGTTTTAAAGCAAACCACATCAATATCCAACAGCAATTATGCTCTCCGCAATAAAAAATATAGATGTGAACAAAAACTTTACTATAAAAAAGTAAACAAATAGAATTTTCGTTAATATTTGATTGAATTTCGTTGGTTGGTCATTTGTTTTATTAATATCGCACTTTGAAGAAAGTGAGGGCCATGGTGGTCATGAACCTCGTAATTTTAAATCACAGGCTAGAGAAAAGGATTACACCTGATTTGACATTTTACTCTCCAGACTGTTCGGATTGGAAATACACTATCTATTAATTTTTTTATTTGATAAAAAGACTTTTATAACTTTATTATCGTTCAACAAATGATGAAAAGATTGTTCCGCATCTTCCTACTTTGGTGCACTGCAAAGATACGAGGCATATCATGAGAGAAAATATTTTTTTTCAAACAAAAAACTCATGATAAAAATACACTTTACTATTAATTAAATTTAAGGACGCATGTGCTATTATATGTTTAAAATTACTGGCTATAAAATATATGTTTAAAATAACTTGCTTTAAATTAGAAAATGTCCTTAAAGTTCATTAATCTTAATATGAAATTACTTTTTTAAAGTTGAAAATACAGTTATCCTGATCAACGTTCCCCCACCCCCTTGCCTTCCTAGCAGAATTCTTTTTGATGGGTGAGATATATAAAATGAATAAATGTTAATTTAGAAAAAAAGGTATGAATAATTACTTTCTATAATAATGGATAGTGCTAATGAATTTAACATTTGTTTATGTGGTTTATAAAGAAAATTGAAAAATGAACCTCTATATATATAACGAATTTTCCATACAACGAACTTTTTTCCGGGATTTAGCTACTTCGTTATACAAAGATTCGACTGCACATACAGTCGATATTTGGTATGTTTTTAAATCTATCTTCTATTTATACAATATCAATTACAGTATTAAAGAATAACATCTAAATTCTTCTGTAGGGTTTCTTCCAACTTCAACGTGGCCGAGGCAGCCTAGAGGTCAAGGTTACGGACTCGTAGCCGGCGTATCATAAGTTCGAGTCTAGTGCCGCTGAAAGCCCGCTGTGTAGAGGGGCCGAATCGAATTAAACTGCTGGGGCTGAAACGTCCTCCCGTTGGTGTGGTGTGGAAATTAGAAAGAGCTGCCAGCTCAGGTGGCATCCTCGTCAGATGATCTTGGTTCAAAATTACGAGGATCGTCGCCAAATGCCCTCGAGTTGCTGAATAGGGTGACGTTGATATTCCCTCACTCTGACTTCTTCGTCTGCCATTTCGGAATAAAATATTTTTCTTTTTCGAAAATTTTTTTTTCAGGAAAATATGCTTAAATATTCGAATTACATTCTAGCTTTTTTGCTTTGTCTTAAAGTGCGTTAAATGTTGTGTTCTTAAATTTTTGGATTAAAATTTAAATTTTGTAGAATAAATTAATTAAAAGCCGAGTCACGGACAACAGTTTCTACTTCAAATAGTTTAGTGATTGTTTCAATTCTGGCCAATATTGCAAACTATACTATTAAACAAAACAACTGGTATTCCTTGTATTGAATACAACAAACTTTTAGTTTCAGATTCCTCAGTATAATAATTTATATCAACAAATTCTTCTAGAATATTACAAGTTTGTTCAAAGTGTGTTACACTGCTTTAAATGTGTTTCGAGTTACTCATTTTTATTTTTTTCCTGACCTAACTTATTGAACTTATAAAAAGTTTATTTTTAAATTTCCACTACTGAAGTCTAGTTAAAAAAATGTTCTATTTGCTCAAAAATCACATAAGTAACATTTTTCAAATCTTTATTTGTTGAAAAAAATTGAAAGTGGCACTCTACTCCCACAGTTTGGCCACCCCGATTTAAAGCATACATAAAACAAGTAAATAATATGGCACATCAAAAGCTGATTCATCACCAGATCAAAATTACAAATTGTGATAATTTTACATATAAAGAGTGTTTTTTTTCCAGGTATAGAAGTTTAAGTTGGCATTACTTTCCAAGATGGTGACCGATTTAACAGCTGTCAAGTGATTTATTCTCAGTTTGGTTTGGCAATTCATCAAAACGATCATCAAACAAGGCGTAGATTCGTCGAATGGGCCCAAAACGAGATTGCCGTTGTTCCCGATTTTCATAAGCGAATTTTGTTTAGCGATGAAGCGCACTTCTGGTTGAATGGCTACGTCAACAAACAAAACTGCCACATTTGGAGTGAAGCTAATCCACAAGTGTATGTCGAAACACCGTTACATCCAGAAAAACTGACTGTTTGGTGCGCTTTATGGGCTGGTGGAATCATTGGTCCGTACTTCTTCAAAAACGATAAGGCCACAACGTTACAGTCAATGGTGATCGGTATAGAGCCATGATTACTAACTTTTTCATTCCTGAATTGAACAATCATGATGTCCAGGAGCTGTGGTTCCAACAAGACAGCGCAACATGTCACACAGCTCCTGCCACAATCGATTTATTGAAAGACACGTTTGGTGATCGCCAATTTCACGTTTTGGACCTGTGAATTGGCCTCCAAGATCTTGTGATTTAACACCGCTAGACAATTTTCTGTGGGGCTATGTAAAGTCATTGGTCTATGCGGATAAGCCAAAAACGCTTGACCATTTGGAAGACAACATTCGCCGTGTTATTGCCGATATACGGCCACAAATGTTGGAAAAAGTCATTGAAAATTGGACGTCCAGTTTGGACTTTATCCGAGCCAGCCGTGGCAGTCCTATGCCAGATATCCTATTTAAAATATTATGCCACAAGATTATCTTTCGAATAAAAAAAAATTCACGTCAATCGAATAATACATCGTTGTTTTATTGCAATTTAAAGTTCTATACCTCTAAAACAAACACCCTTTATTTAAAATATATAACCTATTGTATATGATTTTGCTTGCATTGCAAACAAGCATTAATGTCATAAGATCTAATATATTTAACATTATTTAAACACTCACCAGTAATAGAATTATACATAAATTTTCTAAATCCATTTATATCAAAAGTATCCACAATGTTCTTTTTGTCTAATATTCTATTTGTGAAGTATGATATGAAAACACCACAATTCATACTATCAGTCTGTTTCACATGAACAGGATAAGAAACAAGTCAATCATGTTCTTCACAAATTAAAATTAATAAATTTTTTTCTCTATAAATCTGTCAGATTAATGTACTTACTTTCAGTTCCAAAACCTAAAGGATCATAAAAATTTAGCTTCTTTAGACTTAAATTAGCAACCAATAAAACCCAATGACAAGAGACATTAATAGGAATGAAAAGGAATTCCGTAGCATTAAGTTTATTAGGAGAGAAAAGGTTTCCAAGATTACCTTCACTTTCTAGAATTTGTGTATGGTAACATCTCTTGCTGCAAAACAATCATTCCCCTGCATGATTTTTAAATTAAACGCATCAATTATACTATCGTAAAGCCATCCATTACGAAAATTTGTCTTTTTTGATAAATTATTTACCTCCTCATCTGATATATAAGTATCCAAAGATTTTAATTCATAAAAATATAACTGAATGTCCTTTATATATAAAACAACTTGACTCAATCAGGTACATAGTATTAAACAATTTAATTTAACAAGTAAAAGTTCAGTCTCACGAATTTTCCTTTCATCATCACATGCTTCTTCGACAGAAGAATCAATGCCACTTTCTACAAGGGTTACAGAAGAGACTGAATCAGGAATACATTCTACATCTTCGGTAATTTCATTATCACTAAAAATATTTTCAAAAGAAGGGATCTATCGAACAATTAAAGAATTAATTTTATGAATATGTTTACAGAGTGCGTGATTATCAGAACATTCACATGTATACAAATGCATGCACAAAGATAAACACGCCTGTTTTATACACCTACAATAGCACTGATCATTATCTGAACATGTTTCCGCAACCTTTTTAACTTCGTAAAGTACATCCCTGTTTGTCTGCGATTTAACAAACCATGAATTTGTCGACTTAACATAAATATCTCCATCAATAATCCTTAAACCATTGTTGTGACGTTAATAATATGTTGGAGGATAAACACTGGTGGGAGTACCAGTTATAATTCTGTATTGATGAGATAACTAGGTATCATTCTCTATTTTTAACAATGTATCAATTAAATTATCCACTTTGCGGTTAAATTTACATTTAAAATAACTGGTCTTTAATTTAGTGTGAAAAGATTCACGATACATATTTGTATCTGTATAGGAAAGTGGAAATTGACGATGTGTGTGACATACTCCATAAATCTGTTCTATTATAATAATAATCATCAAAATATTTAATAAAAGCAGGCTCTTTATCAACAAATGCAACTCTAAAATTTTCCACCATTTTTTTTTTATTAAACTTAGTTAAATTTTTTTCTTCTAAAAACACTACCAAAGAAGCATAAATTTCATTTCTAATTTCGAAACCAGAAACAAGATTATTTAATTGTTTTTTCCAAGCACGATGAAGGTGCCATTTGCAAAGCAAATGTTTAACACCATCCCCAAATACTTTTTTAAATGCAGGACCAGTTGTTTTCTCATTATCAGTCATGACACAATTAATATTTAAATTGGGCACCCTTTCTTTCAAACTGTTAAATAAACAATACATTTTTACCATGTCTAATTTATTTGTAATAAAATGAGCAACGGGGTAACCTATTCCATATTCATCTGGTACAATTAAATTTAGTAAATAGAAACCATGCTCGTTAGTTTAGTGTGTGGAGTCAATAGATAATATTTTTGAACAGTTCTTAATCATGATTTTTTTTGTTCTGCTGTTTGTTAGCAAATTGCAAGATAATTATTGGGTAACATTTTTGAGCTAGTTGGTCCATAAACTGTATCTTGCCCTTGCGGTTTATATAAAATAACACAATCATGAGTTTCTTTTTGTAGCTTGTTAATTAGAATATTGACAGAAACGGCATCATTTCTATCAGGCTGGGAAAGTGATTTTAAGGAATTAACATAGTATGATAATTTGTTTGTTTGTTGAAAAGGATTCCTTAATGAGACATTTAACTCGATCATTTCTTATTTCCCTATTAGAACGTACATATTCTAATACTTTAGATTTCTCAATACCCATTTGAAGATTAGCTTTAATGAATTCTCTACAAGTTTTTTAATTGGTTGAAATTTAATGTTTTGAGGACACAATTCATGATTGTGTTTTGAAAAATATTTTACACTGATTCCTTCACCATTCTCACAAACAACTGTCCGCGCAGGACATTGAATTGGTGGTATTGAACCTTTGATATTTCTACGACTCGTTTTTCTTTTTTATATGTCTCTGAAGCTTTATTTTTAGAAAATTGACAACTGTAATAAGAATAAACATTAATGTCATTTCTTATACTTCCAGTATCTTTTTTGAAAGATGCAAAAGTTTTAGTTCCTTCATGCTCTAACCACAATTGAAAATTTAACTTATCTGCAAAGCTGAATTCCTTTATAATCATATTTATTCCATGAATCTCATTTTCACGAGATAGTGAATGCGTTAAATACCTAAATCTATAGTTACACTCAGGATGTGGACAATGATAAGGCAAAGTTAAATCTGAACATATTTGGATATAGTTCTTTAATTGGGATTCATATAAAAAATTTTTGGACACGATACATTTAAATAATGATTTTTCTTCCCTTTGATTAACTAACTCTATTTTCTCAGTTTTAATAATGTTATATCCTTTGCATACTTTACGGTGATTTGCAAATGATTGTGAAGAAAAATAAATATTTCTACAATACATACAACATTTTGAATATCCTTCATTAACAGGTGGACCTCCAAAGCAAAGTGGTTGTTCACTATTATCATATAAAAACTCAAATATTTAAAGGAATCTCTATTATATAATTTTTTCTCTTTACCATAACTGATTTTGCTACAAACCTCATGATCTTTAAAATATGTATTACTCATTAACAAAGTTTGGGAACCTGATATATAATACTATAGAATCACTTACCTCATATTTATCATGGTGTCTTCTGAAAAAATTTATCTCGAGATCGGTGAAACAGGCAGTTGCACGGCAGAAGCCAGAAAATAACTTTATTTATTAATATGTTAGAAACCTGGAAAATCTAAAATATGCAATTATAAAACTTTCAGAAAATGAAAGTATAAAAACAATCGAACAATTATTTAGCAAAAACTAGAATGTCCCTGAAAGGCAAAATTAAACATGCATAAAATCAAAGCACAAAATATAAAAAATAGTACTAGCTGCATGGCCCGGCGTTGCAAGGGCTATCTCTCTACTTTTATAAATTTCCCCTTTCTTTCACAAAATCAGAACTTATAATACTCATTTTCAAAATGACTTCCACCCCCTCCACCGCTTAGCCCGGCGTTGCTCGGGCTTTCTCTTTTCCTCATAAAAATTTCCCTTTTTCGAAACTTGTACTATTCCACTTATTTTTGATTTAAGACAGAGTTCTTTCCCCTTTCTATAGCGCGAACACGGTTTTTTTGAGTAAAATTATTGTTCTATCTTCCTCTCCTTCTCACAGATAAGATATAGCTTCAAATTTCGATGTATGACTTATAAAAAAAATATTGCGTTAAAATTAAAAAAATTATTAATGTGAAACAATAAAAATAAAACGATTCTGATGCTAAGAATAAAACAAAAAACGTTCATCATTTTTTAATAATATAGTTTCTAAGAATCTAAAACAGTAAAATAGATTTCAGATTTTCATGAATCAATCAATCGTTACATATAGTTAGCTTAAAAATGTATCTAAAATGTATTTTGATCCAAAATAATAGACGATGTACTTTTTAATTAACAAATAATTCATTTCGTAATGAAAAACAATAGAAATAATCCTTTTAAAAACGTATATATATTTATTAAAATCAAATTTCTATAAGTAATAAATGAAAGAAAATTTACAGATAGTTATTGAAACGATTGCTTTTTTCTGGACGTTTGATTAAACATATAAATTTATAAGTAAATAAAATCAGTATGGGGGAAAGCCTATATATATATATATATACACATGTACTGAAAAAAACATTAAAAAAACCCAATCTGATAAAAAACATTTTGATACTTCATTTTAATTTTAACCTTTTCATTCCACTAAAAAAATTTTAAACTTTAAGAAGTAGCGTAATGTGAAATTGAAAGTTTCTTACTGTTCAGTTTTGAACCTGGGAACTACCGTTTTATAAACCAGCACTTTTAACAACCACACTGTCTTTTCCTTCGGGGAGGTCAGTAAAAATACCTTTAAAATAACAGAATATTTTTTCAATATTCCATTTCGTTATTCGTTAAAGTAAAAAAAAAATCCGGACTTCATTTAGTTAATGCTTTCAAACTTCATATATCGATTGCACACAAGGGTAATTTTTAAAGAAAAAACTTTAAAAAAATAATGTTTACTTATTTATCGCAAAAGGGAAAAAAATTGAAAAACACATTTTTTTTGAAAACTGTAATTTTTAAGATATTTTATCAATCTTAGTACAGATTACGTATAATATTGTTCTACACGCGGAAAAAAGTTTCATTAGATTATTTTTATTAATAAAGAGGTTATTAAATATTTAAATAAAATTTTGAGTATTATTTGAAAAATCGTAAAAAAAAGTTTTTGACATTAAATTTTTTAAGCGAAGAATATTTTTTGATTAATGGGAAAGAAAGTACAAGCGGAACAACTTAGAATTTTATATTCAAAAAAAGGAACCGATTTCGACTCATTTTAAAAGAAATCATAAAAAATACAAAATATAATTATTTTGTAAAATAAATCATCGAAATCGTGGCGAAATAAATGATCTTTACGAATCTGTAATTATTTTTTGTGTGAGTTTCATGAAAAAATTAGATCGCGTTTTAAAAACGTCTGAAAAAAAAGAAGTTCAGAATTTTCCCCTGGCGGTGAGAAATGTTACTAATTATGTGTTTTAAAGTTTTTTACTAATATCTTTTTAACTAATTGGAATACCGGAATATAAATGGTCAAAACGGATTTCTCGGATCATTCCCGAAATTTTGGTACCTTTGGCGAGTTTCTGCGTTGTGTGGTTCGTGAGAAATTGGGCATCATACATAGATACATTTGTTTACCTACGAATTTTAAAAGTGTAGATAATAAAATAAAGCAAAAAAAAATTATAATCAATAATTACGAAATATATCAGTAAATCCTCAAGTTTATAGTTTGGCAGAAGCTAGAAAATAAATATTAAAATGCTAAAACCCTGGAAATTTAAAAAAAAAAAAGAACTATTAACACAGTATGAAAATTGTAAAAACAAAATGGAAAATAAACACAATATTAAAATAAAACAATTCAATAAAAAGTGGAAGATTAATACAAAATTATAAGAACCAATGTAATAAAAATAGTAACCACTTAATATATAAAGAGTATAATAAAACAATTCAATAAAAAAGGAAGATTAATACAAAATTTCAGTAGGGTAACAATATTAACCACTTAATATAAAGAGTAAAGTAAAACAATTCAATATAAATAATGAAGATTAATACAATATAAAACTAGTAACAAAAATATTCAATATCGTAATAATGTTAATCGCTTGATAATGAAGCAACCTCACGGCATGAGAGCTATTGCGAGAATGATATTGTGGGTTCATTGAGGCCAAACGATACACTTGGCGATTTTCGAAAATAGGCCAAAAATTCAACAGTAACCCATCTAGTTTGTAGATTATAGACTTAAGTGCCTCCAACGAAATTGAGCATTACACGTCCGGTCTTAAGGGTTCCTTTTATCTGTCAGTATCGAAAACAATGGCTCGATTCATCACTAGAGGGTGATGTGATCAGCGTGTATCACTTGATTTTCCATGTGGGATCAAGTAAACAATAACAGCCGATCGTTTTACACTTGTGGTTATGCGCTAACTTTCGAACTTGCTAATATTATTATTTTATATTCTTTAAATTCTTTTTTAAGTATTATAAATATTTTTAATATATTTTCTAGTCTTTGTATATTTTCTAGTTTTTGTTTTGTGACTAAATATATACATAGTTTTAGTAATAGCATTAGATTTAAGTTTATTCTTCTATTCTTTAATTTCGTGTTTTGGTATACTTTTAGGTTCAGTAATTCTTTTTTTATCAGTGCCAGTCACATTGTGATTTAAATAATTATACAACGCTCTGTTGAAGGCCACCGCAACGAACTATCTCTATGACGGAATGCTTGGGTGGAGTCAACGAAGAGCCTTTTGCCGATTGGACATTTTATTATTAGAACCTTTGCTTTATGTTAACTGTAAGATTAACGGAGAAATCGTTTTTCTTAGATATAGTACTGTGCGGGACTTTGTATGTATATATAGAATGCTGCTCTCGTGAATGATATCCGTATTAAAATTGCTATAGAATAATCCCTGGTGTGATTATTACTTGAACCTGTTTGTTGAACCCAGTGAGTTCAACAACTCTATTGAACAAAATTTTTTTGCCACTTAATATTGTGATTCCGTCATATGCAGTGGTGCACACAAGGGGGAGGTCCGGACCCCCAAAAAAGCCCTTCATTTTTTTCCCGATTGATTATAATTCTAAGTATATAGTACGTAAAATTTAATTAATTACTTGCTATTAACGATTAATTTTATTAATTAATGCTAATTATTTATTCAAAAACTAGTTTTTTACTGTGTTTTGTTCCCGAAAATTGACAAAATCAAAAGGAGCATGAAACAAGAATGGTGAACTTTCGACCCCGGACCCCTTCCTAGAAAAATTCCCGTGTGCGCCACTGGTCTTACGTGTATACAAATTTATATTTAATAAAAAGTAACTAAAGTAAAATTTTTCTTTGTTGACCTGATAAGGAGTTGACTTAAATTTTTTCATATTACTTGTTTTAAAATGCAAAATATTACAATGACATTATGATCTAGTGATATTTGTTTTCAATTGTTTTCCACCTAACACAAAACACTCTCGTACTTTGTTTTGTTACTTCGTATAGCCATATTATTCTGCTTTTGCTTCATATATATATTGTTACAAATTGTGTGCACTGAACGCTAAAAAAGGTGTAAATAATTAGTTCTGAATGTGTAATTCGTTAGTACAGTGTTTCTCAAAGTGTGGGGCGCTCCGCCCAGGAGGGCGCGATAACCCTACAAGGGAGGCACGAGCATATCGAAAATAAAAAATTTTAAAAAATAATTTACTGTAATGAAGTAAGAAAATACTTTATGACATAATAAAACATGCACATTTGTACTGATAGGATTTATTAGTATTACTTCATCAAACATAAAAGCTTTCAGTTCGATACATTCATTAGCTATCTGATCCTATAACTAAATAAAAAAAATAACATTTTGTTTGATTTGCTGTAATCCCACGATGAGAGATTTTTTTAGAGTTTTATTTTTAAAACCCAGACCCAGAGAAACATTCTAGGAAGATAAAAAATTCATCTGTTTGACCTTCGAACTTACTGGGATGGTATATTACTTAAAAGTAACAAATACAAAATTTAATACTTTCTTGTGAATTTGTAGGGTTTATAATTAAGATCGTATGGTAGCTTTAGCGACAAAACGCATTAAAATTATGATTGAAGATTGGGTTGCCTGTAGGGAAAGTTTGAGAAGCACTGCTATAACCCCATTACCTGTATTTTTTCACTCCTGAAGACGAGTTTAAAACAAATTAGGTTAAAAAATTTGCCGTATTTAAATACATTTCGGCAACGAGTGAAAATAATAACTAGCGGAAAAAGAACAAATAAAAGAAAGAGAACGTCTCTACCAGCACCTATATCACATTAATTAAATTTTTCTTTCTAACAGGTATTTCGTTGAAAAAAATTTACTTTTTTTTCAATAAAATACTTTCATCATTTCATATTGTTTATTTTTTTCTTTACTGATCAAAGAAACATATTTATTTCCTTATTCTAGATTTTTGTTTTTTTTCAGTCCTTCAATAGTCATCCCGTTTTCAGTGAAACTAAACATTCCTGAATTGAAAGGTGTCATTTTTATATTAAACAATAAGTAATTATAACATTAAAGAATGGAAATGACTAAAATTTTCTTTGTACGAGACTATTTAGTTAAAAGAAATACAAGATTGCATTATGCATTATTATTACTTATTTACACTGGTGAGCAAAAATTAAGGACGAAGTCGAAAAATTAGCATATCAGCTGAACGAAGAGGCAGAGCGGACAGAAAGACCAATCAGGAGATTAAGTAAGGTGACGTACGGTAGCACATGCGCAGATATGCAGGTAGACGTAATGGGGGAGTGTCTGAGTAGTATAAAGCATGTTGTCGGTGTAAGATCAGAACTTCTGGCAAAGAGATTGCACGCCGTATAGCAGTTAAAATCACACCGAGTTGCTGCTTCAGCGAGAAATGGCGAATAATCAATCTCTTAGACGACATCTGGATGCTTTTACCCGAGGTCGAATCATTGGGAAGTTGGAAGAAGGCCGCAGTATGACAAGTGTGGCTGCAGAGTTCGGAATTGCTCACAGCATCGTTTCACGACTTTGGAGACAATTTCAAACTACAGGAACAGCTATCCAGGGGTTCAGTAGTGGTCGTCCACGAGGAACGACACCCGCAGATGACCGGTACATTGTCTTACAGGCCAGAAGAAACAGGCGGCAGATAGCGGAAGAAATCGCTAGACACACGACACAGGCGACTGGACGACCGATATCGCGTTTTACCGTGGCCAGAAGACTGCATGGTGGTGGTCTGTTTGCACGACGCGCTGTACGGTGTGTACCTTTAACACCTGCCCATCGGAAAAGGCGTTCTCTGTGGTGCCGGGAACACCGGAATTGGAGAGACAATGAATGGGGACGAGTACTCTTTACAGATGAGAGCAGATTCAGTTTGAGTAGCGATTCTCATCGCATACTCATCTGGAGAGAGCGGGGAAGCCGCAATCATCCCTCGAACATCATTGAAAGGGACAGGTATGGAGGTCGCGGTGTTCTCGTTTGGGGAGGCATCATGCTTGTTAGTCGTACAGACCTTCACATCTTCGACGCAGGTTCAGTCAACGGGACCCGTTATTGTAACGAGATTCTTCTTCCATATGTGCGTCTTTTTAGAGGCGCTATGGGTCTGCAGTTCCTTTTCATGGACGACAATGCACCATGTCATCGCACAGTAGCTGCCGAACAGCTCTTAGAGAGTGAGGATATTGAACGTATGGATTGACCGGCACGATCTCCGGATCCCAATCCCATCGAGCATGTATGGGATTTTCTAGGCAGACGCTTGGCAGCTCGTACCTTACCACCAGTAACGATTTGGGAGCTTCGATTGGCGCTGCAAGACGAATGGGCAGCAATGCCTCAACAACTCATTGACACCCTCATTCTCAGCATGGGCAGACTCTGTGAAACCTGCCTAGCAGTCAGGGGAGATCATATCCCCTACTAAAAATCGGATGTTTCTTGCTGGTGAGTGAGTGTGAGTGAATGTGGGGTTTTATGGCGCAAGAGCCAAATTTGGCTATACTGCGCCAAACATTTGTTAAAAGAGTATAAAACCATGTAAAAATACATATGAAAAATACAATTACATAAAAAGAAATTTGATATATGTGCATGCCTGCATGCACATATATAAAATAAAGGTAAAAAAAGTTAAAACAATTTAAAAAGTCAAATTAAATATAAAAATCCAATTTTCTTTATAAAAGCCAAGAGATTTTGGTGGGGAGATTCCCCCACCAAGTCAGATAAGGTTAAAACAGATTTATGAAAAAAGGTCATGCGATGAGTATTAAAAACGGGACAATCTATTAAAATGTGATGAACAGTGTAAAAGACATGGCATGAAGGACATTCAGGAGCACGTTCTCCAAACAACAAATGCCTGTGTGTGAAGGGAGTATGGCCAATGGGAAGACGAGTCAATTTGACATCAGTTCTTCGCATTGGCATCACAGGCGATGCTCCTATGACAGGTTTCACAGAGTGCAGTTTGTTATCCAACTGCTGACTCCATGATTCCTGCCAGATCTTAAAAATATGATGCATGATGACGCGCTTCATATCCGATAGCGGAACAGCTAGCGGCAGATGCGTCGTCGCCGACTTTGCCGCGCTGTCCGCTTGCTCGTTGCCTATGATTCCTACGTGACTTGGTAGCCAGCAAAACACGATATCGAGACCCTTGCTGTACAGTCGACTCATAATGTCGAGTATTTTACAAACCACTGGATGGCGTGAGTGAGTGAGTTTTGGGGTTATTGGCGCAAGAGCCAATTTTTTGCGCCACACGTTAAAATATTAAAAACTATGTTAAAACATGAAAATGGATACAGAAGGATTATAGATGTGCATGCCTGCATGCACATATATAAAAAATAAATGTAAAGGTAAAACATTTTAAAAAGTCAAAAATAAATATAAAAACCAATTTTCTTTATAAAAGCAAATAGAGGTTTTGGTGGGGAGATTCCCCACCAAGTCAGGTTAAAACAGATTTATGAAAAAAGGTGATGCGATGATGGTTAAAAACTGGACAATCGATTAAAATGTGATGAACAGTGTAAGAGACATTGCATGAAGGACATTCAGGAGCGCGTTCTCCAAACAACAAATGCCTGTGTGTGAAGCGTGTATGGCCAATGCGAAGACGAGTCAATTTGACATCAGTTCTTCGCATTGTCATCACAGGCCATGCTCCTATGACAGGTTTCACGGAGTGCAGTTTGTTATCCAATTGCTGACTCCATGATTCCTGCCAGATCTTAAAAATATGATGCATGATGACGCGCTTCATATCCGATAGCGGAACCGCTAGCGGCAGATGCGTCGTCGCCGACTTTGCCGCGCTGTCCGCTTGCTCGTTGCCTATGATTCCTACGTGACTTGGTAGCCAGCAAAACACGATATCGAGACCCTTGCTGTACAGTCGACTCGTAATGTCGAGTATTTTACAAACCACTGGATGGCAGCGATCGTTGTAGTTTTCAAGCGCTTCTAGTACACTCATGCTGTCAGTATAGATGCAGCATTTACGGGGCATAGTGGAGAAGATTAATTGTAGTGCACGGTAAATGGCGACAGCTTCGGCAGTGAAAATGCTGCAGTGAGTGAGTGAGTGAGTGAGTGAGTGAGTGTTGGGTTTTATGGCGCAAGAGCCAAACTTGGCTATACTGCGCCACACGTTTGTTAAGACATTAAAACCCTGTTAAAAATACACATGAATACAATTATATAAAAAGAATTATATATGTGCATGCCTGCATGCACATATTTCAAAAATAAATGTAAAGATGTAAAGATAAAACATTTTAAAAAGTCAAATAAAATATAAAAATCCAATTTTCTGCATAAAAGCAAATAGATTTGGGTGGGGAGATTCCCCCACCAAGTCAGATAAGGTTAAAACAGATTTATGAAAAAAAGTGATGCGATGATGGTTAAAAACTGGACAATCGATTAAAATGTGATGAACAGTGTAAGAGACATTGCATGAAGGACATTCAGGAGCATCTTCACCCAATAATAAATGCCTGTGAGTGAAGCGAGTATGGCCAATGCGAAGACGAGTCAATTTGACATCAGTTCTTCGCATTGGCATCACAGACCATGCTCCTAGGACAGGTTTCACGGAGTGCAGTTTGTTATCCAACTGCTGACTCCATGATTCCTGCCAGATCTTAAAAATATGATGCATGACGACGCGCTTCATATCCGATAGTGGAACCGCTAGCGGCAGATGCGTCGTCGCCGACTTTGCCACGCTGTCCGCTTGCTCGTTGCGTATGATTCCTACGTGACTTGGTAGCCAGCAAAACACGATATCGAAACCCTTGCTGTACAGTCGACTCGTAATGTCGAGTATTTTACAAACCACTGGATGGCAGCGATCGTCATAGTTTTCAAGCGCTTCTAGCACACTAATGCTGTCAGTATAGATGCAGTATTTACGGGGCATATTGGAGTCGATTAATTGAAGTGCACGGCAAATGGCGACAGCTTCGGCAGTGAAAATGCTGCAAGAAGTGTCGAGCCTATAACCGTGCATAATATCTTCAATCACGACTCCACAGCCAACGTAATCTGCACGTTTCGAACCATCAGTGTAGATGGCCGAATAACGACTATACTGACTAAGGTGGTAGGCGAAGACTCGTTGAAAGACGACAGGCGCTACAGTGGTTTTACTGTAAGTGGCAAAAGGGCTGATATAATGGAACCGTGGCGTATTCCAAGGTTGGAATAGGAAAAGGTTCCTTTGCTGGATATGCACGTTAGGTAGGTCGAGTTCAGAAATATGAAGCTTCATCCTATCCATAAACGGCCGGATGTCAGACGGCCGTGCATCATAAAGTCTCTTCATGCTGGTACTCATATACACATTCTGCAGAGGATGTGAAGGCACGGACAAGATCTTAAAATAATACGCAAGAGACAGCTTCCTCCGTCGAAGATCTAGAGGAAGCTGATGACAGTTAACATAGAGACTCTGCACCAGTGATGTGCGAAACGCACCCGAGCAGATTCTCAATGCCATATGGTGGACAGGGTCAAGTTTTTTCAGAGTAGAGTTGCACGCTGAGCTGTATACAACACATCCGTAGTCGATTCGAGAGAGTACGATTGCCTGATACACTCTGAGTAGTGATGTTCGATCCGCCCCCCAAGAGGTGTTTAACAACACCTTCAAGAGGTTTAGAGACTTTTCACACCTCTTCCGCAATTGTAAAATATGCGGAAGGAAAGTGAGCCGGCGGTCGAAAATTACTCCGAGGAATCGTACGTCGGGAACTACGGGAATTTGTACAGCACGGATGCGTATTTCGGGGTCAGGATGAATACTCCGTTTGCGGCAAAAGTGCACGCAGCAACTCTTGCTCGCAGAAATACTATGACCGTTGTTGTCGCACCATTTTACAATGTTGTTGACGCCAGTTTGCAACTGCCGTTCAATCAGGCGCATGTCCGAACCTTCACAACTGATCTGTAGATCGTCCACGTATAGTGAAGCCTGTATAGAAGGCGATAAAACATGTAAAATGTGAGAGATATGACATATAAAAAGGGTGACACTCAAGATACTCTTCTGAGGAACTCCCTCAGCTTGGGTAAAAGGAGCAGAGAGAGTGCCACCCAGTCGCAAAAGTACGAAGATTTAAAAATTTTTTAATAAAAGTAGGCTAATTGCCTCTTAATCCAAAATTAAATAAAGTGCGAAGTATCCCATAGCGCCAAGTACGATCATATGCCTTCTCGATATCGAAAGAGATAGAAACTAAATGATTCCTCTGGACAAAAGCGTTTCTGATTTTGTTTTCTAGTGTAATAATATTGTCTAGAGTGGATCTTCCTTTACGGAATCCACTCTGAAACAGAGGAATGCATTTGTTCTTTTCTAACTCATAAACGAGACGGGCAATAACCACACGTTCTAGAGTCTTACAAAGGCAGCTCGTGAGTGCTATCGGTCGATAGCTAAGAGGGTTCTTTGGATCTTTACCAGGTTTTAGAATGGGGATCACTATGACTTCTTGCCATTGAGTAGGATACACCTGCTCCCTCCATATTCGGTTGAATAGGTAAAGGAGACTTACTAGTGAATCCTCGTTCAAATGGCGAAGCAATTCATAGGATATTCCATCAGGACCTGGACTAGTATTGTGGGCCGATGATAAGGCTCTCTTCAATTCAAACATGTCAAAGTCACAGTTATATGGTAAAGGTTGTCGGCACCTGAAGTGGATAGGTGTCCGCTCTAAACGATTCTTAGTCGCCTGGAATGCAGGGCTATATGAATCGGAGCTGGACACACTAGCAAATGTTTTGCCAATCAAGTTGCCTACATCTAAAGGTGACGAAAACAAAGCAGTAGAAGTTTCCAATATCGGAATGTTAAATTCCCGATAAAGGCCATTCGCTGCTTTGACCTTTCTCCATAACTGTTGGCTGGTAGTTGACGATGTGATTGAAGACACATACTGGATCCAAGATTCTCTCTGGCATTGACGACGTATTCTACGAGCTAACGCTTTCGCACGTTTGAACGCTATGAGATTATCAGTGGTGGGGTACCTCCTGAAAATACCCCACACCCTCCTTTGTTCCTTTTTGGCTTGTTGGCAGGAAGCGTTCCACCATGGTTTGCACAGCTTTCGAGGAGAATTAGATGTTCTGGGAATGGCTGCATCGGCAGCATTCCGAATAGCTTCAGTGACATTGAAGACTGCTTCATCAACTGCCCTGTTCTGGACCATTGCGCCTGTGATAATCGCTAACCGCGTGAATTTATCCCAGTCTGCGCGATGAAAATGATGTGGGGGGAGGAAAACGCGTCCCCGCACCATTAACATGCGAGACTAGGAGAGGGAAATGATCGCTGTTGTGCAGATCGTTTGCAACCTCGAAATTCAACATCGGTAGCAGAGTTGGCGAACAGATGGCTAGATCGAGGGAGTGAAATGTCCTCGTGGGTGCATGGAAATAAGCTTTCTCGTCGTTGTTCAGCAGACAGAGACAGTGATCAGAAATGAACTGTTCGATCTGTCGCCCGCGAGAATTTGTAACATCATGCCCCCACAGAGGGCTGTGTCCGTTAAAGTCACCGAGCAAAATAAAAGGAGCTGGCAATTGACTGACTAAATGATTCAAATCCACTTGTGGCACAACAACGTTGGGTGGTAAATAAACACAACAGACTGTGACTAAAGAATGGATGTGAATCCGAACAGCCACAGCCTGTAATGATGTGTGCAGTGTGACGACATTACTGGGATACAGATTAGATGTGAAGAGGCATACACCTCCGGTTGGAGATGTATCGCCATCCACATCCCGTCGTACACAATTATAACCACGCACTTGCATTGTCATGGTACTCTTCAGAAATGTCTCCTGAAGAGCAACGCATGCGGGTAGGTATGTGGATATGATGGATTTTAGATCATCGAGTCCAGTTCTGAGACCACGGCAGTTCCAGGAGACAAAGGAGGTCATTATTGGGTCGCACGTGCTCCTCTTTCGGAGCTTGGTTTTGAAGAACCTGGCATCATGTCCATAAGATCCTCATCGTCATCTGGATGCAATTCTAGCATATCTTCATCCATCAGATGGGACTTTTTTGAAAAATTAGATATTTTTCTGGGGTGTTTACTCAGGCTCATTTCCCTTTGGCGAGCCTTTCGACTTTTAGGTCTTTTAGGTGAAGTGCTAGGGGGTCTAGAAAGTATTTTTTTCTTTGCAGGTGGAGGGGAATTAGTTGTAGATGGAGATGATTTCTTTGTAGATGGTGGAGAGTTCTTTGTAGGTGGAGGTGAGTTCTTTTCCTCCAATTCTTTGAAATGCTCCTCACAAGTTTGGGTAAAGTTGGCTTGGGTTGTTTTTTTTTGCAACATTTGCATAGCTTACACCAGGGACTGGTGTGCGTGATGAGACAACACGCCGAGCCTCTGGGTAAGAAATTTTGTTTTTAATTTTAACTGTGGTTATTTCTTTTTCTTGTTTCCAGGTAGGACATGCACGGGAGTAGGCGGGATCCTCACCTTTGCAGTTTACGCAACGTTCTTTTTTGCTGCAGTCATTACTGTCGTGACCCACTTCTCCGCAACGAGGGCAGGTTGGCTGGCCCCGACAAACGTTCTTTGAATGACCGTATCGTTGGCAATTGAAGCAACGTAGCGGATTCGGAATGTATTCTCGAACGGGACAACGGAGATACGCCATTTTTACAAACTGTGGCAGGTCAGGCGTTGAAAACGTCAGGATGAGGTGCTTTGTATTCAGCACCTGTCCATCCTTACGTATAGTAATACGCCGGACTGCACATACCTTTTGGTCTCGCATATTCTCCAATATCTCCTCGTTGGATACATTCAAAAAATCCGCCGGAGATATCACCCCCCGCGAAGAATTAAGGCTGCCATGGGCAACAACGTTTACGTCAAGGTGAGCAAGTTTTTTTAAATTAGCAAGGGTTTTCGCCTGAGTGGAAGATGAAACTTCGAGAAACAAGTCCCCAGAGCGCATCTTTCGAATCAATTTAACGGTACCTACAGAGCCACTTATGGCTTTTTCAATTATACAGGGAGATACGTTAGTGAAGGTTTCCTGAGTTTTAATGACGAAAAAACGTGCCGATTCAAATGTATTAAAATGGTGCTCCCCTAGGGGAGAAATGGATGGATTCTGGCCTCCGTCCTGGCACGAAGAATCCTCTGGGCTCAATGACGGGGTCGATTGCTCAACCCGGTCAGCCGAGGGAATAGTAGTGGATGGCACTAGAGAGGGCTTTGTCACCATAAGAGGCGCCAAAACGATATTCTCTCCAGCTGTATCCACTTTTTTTTGTTTGGCAACACGGATTCCTTCCATCGTTATATTCAAAATTGTGCTCCACTGAAGGAGATTTACTGCAGGGTTCCATGAGTATTGTTTTTTGTTCATCCCAGTACGCCTCCACCCACCATGGAGCCCAACAAGGGGAGGCAGCCCACCGGTCATCTGACATGCGTCAGGCACGGCACTTACCTCAGAGGTGGTACTGGAGTATAGTAGTACAGGTTCGGGATGTGATCCGCCAGTTCACCCAGGGCACCCTAACTGCAACACTAACCCTAAAGCAACCGTCTTTGGTATTCCAAAAGAACCCGTATTGGAATCCGCAGAACTAATCACCAGCCGATTGACAGGAGCGGGCTCACTCCTGCCTCCCGTCTACGGAGAAGCATGGGCCAAAGGGCACGCAACAGGAACCCCAGACTCCACTTTCCCCCGGTACGGGTCGCCGCACACGGCAAACATGCGGGTCAGACTCAAAAACCAGTCTTAACATTACGTAATTTAAAACAAAAGTAAAATTTCATTTGTTTCAAATACCCCAAAGAAATAAACCAAAATTAAAATAGTAGAAATAATTAAACTCAAAATATCCAAAATAAAATTAACCACAAAACAACCCCTAACTGAACTAAATATAACGTTAAATATTGACCTGTAACTTAAACACTAACTAAGCAAATATTTTTTTGGGTTTTTCTTTCTTTTCAAAGTTCACTCGGGTACCTCGGGGACGTGGCCTCCCGTACTCACCCGAAAGTGAGCCCCTGAGGTGGAAAAGAAGGAAAGGGAAATTGGAATGGCAAGAAAAAGGCCGAAAATAGAGAAGGATCACTAGGGTTCCCCGGGTTTGTGAAGCCCGTGTTTACCAAAGACAGTAAAACCCTAGGGAGAAGGGAAAGATCACTAGGGCACCTCGGGAGCGTGAAACCCGTACTCACCTAAAGGAGGTGAGCCCCCTGAGGGGCTCGGGAGCGTGAAACCCGTACTCACCTAAAGAAGGTGAGCCCCCTGAGGGGGGAGACAACCGAGGTAGGTCTGAAACTTTTAATATGTATTCTTTGAAAAATACTGAAAATGTAAACATTAATTTATAAATGACAATGTTAACATAGTATCCACTTACCTCAAATTCCATTGCCAGAATTTTTTGGTATTTCAGCAGAATTTTCTAATCCTGAAATAAATATCCTGAATCCTGAAGTGTAATCCTGAAGAACTTTCATCATTGACTCTATGGTGGAATGGTCCCCAGCATCTAGACATTCCTGAACAATTTATTGATCCTTCAATTACCAGTTCTGATGAACTTTACATGTTGGAACTTAAAAAACAATCTGATATCAGCTTGACATCAATCTTGGACTTTAACGTTGAAAACGATCTTTTAAATATCACAAATAATTATATGAAATTAATTCGCATTTTTAGTTATATTTTCAGATTCCTGCATAATGTTAAAAATACATCTCGCCACTCAGGTCCCCTCACAAACGAGGAACTTCAGAAATCAAAACTTCATTTGATTAAAAGGAGCACGGTAACAGTTTTTAATAAGGAAATTAAAATTCTTAGGAATGGGGGAACCATTAAAAAAGGTCAGTTAACTTGTTTGAATCCCTTTCTTGACAAAGAACACATACTTAGAGTTGGTGGTAGATTAAGTAATTCAAATTTAACATATAGTCAGAAATTTCCCATTTTGCTTCCAAAACACCGCAAGTTGACTATTTTAATTATGAATTATTACCATTTGAAAAATTTGCACGTAGATGCTCAAGCCTTACTTTATCGAGTCAGACAACAGTTCTGGCCATTAGGTGGCAGAAACACTGCCAGACAAATTGTTCAAAATTGTGTTGATTGTTTCAAAAACAAACCTAAGAGTAGAACAAATTATGGGAAATTTACCTAGAGAAAGAATTAGGTACTCCTAGTTCTCATTTTACTCATGTAGGAATAGATTTTACTGGTCCATTTTATATTAAATATAAAGGCCAACGAATAGGCATTTACCACAACTGTAAGCTGCAATTTTCATTTGCTTTATTACAAAAGCTATTCATTAAGAGGTTGTCACAGAACTAACCACAGAAGTTATGATTGCAACTCTCAAACGATTTTTCAGTAGAAGAGGAAAAAGTACTTCAATTTGTACTGATAATGCTACAAATTTCATAGGTGCAAGCAGAGAATTGCAACGTTTGTATAATTTGATAAAAAATCCACCAGATATTCTTGCCATTTAACAAATGAAGAAACTACTTGGAAATTTATCCCCCCCTAGATCACCTAATTTTGAAGGACTTTGGGAAGCAGGTGTCAAATCTTTTAAACATCATTTTAAAGAACAGTTGGTGATGCACGTCTAACATTAGAACAATTACCACTCAAATAGAAAGTATTTTGAATAGTCGTTCTCTTACTCCCATGTCCTCTGATCCTAATGATTTTGCAGTCCTCACCCCAGGACACTTTTTCATAGGTAGACCTCTTCAAAGTTTACCTGAGCCAGATAAATTGGACAATCATTTATCTCAATGGCAAAAATTAACAAAATTTGTTCAATTTATATGGCACAAATGGAGGTTAGATTATCTTAATAATTTACAGGCTAGACATAAATGGCAATTTGAGAAATAAATTGTAACTCCCAAATCAATGGTTATTTTAAAAGATGAAAATCTTCCACCATGTAAATGGACCATGGAAAGAAGTTTTGAGATAGTTAAAGGTTCAGATGGAAAGGTTAGAGTTGTTAAAGTTAAGACACCTCAAGGTATTTTCAAAAAAGAGGAATTTCAAAAATCTGTTTATTACCAAATGTTTAAATGTCTATTAATGATTCAAAATGTACGCATTAACATTTTTATTCAAAAATATATTTTTTGTTTATTTTAATATGTGCAATTTTTTCATATATTGATCATATTTTTTAATTTTTTCATTATTTGTATTTTTATGTAACATTATTTGTTTCTTGAAATGTTATTTCAACGTGGGCCGGGATGTTGGCGCTGCGATCGTCACCCCCACCTCGCTCACCCACACTTGTACATTCTCTTGCAAGGGAGACACTGCACAAAGCAGTCGCAATAAATGTTTATACGTTAAAACTCGCATTTTTAATTAAATACAGTACCATTCGCATTAATAAGTACTAAGTTAAAAATGAGTATTATATTGAAAGAGATGATATTCCTGTGTGTGTGTGTCAGAGAGGCAGACGTTTATCTTGTTCTGAGAAATTACACGTAAACGATCAAATTGATGATTGGTTACAACAGGGTATTATAAGAGAAAGTTGTTCTGGTTATTGTTCACCTATAGTATTGTATAAGAAAAAGGATGGTAATTTAAGAATCTGCAGTGATTATCGCAAAATTAATTCTAAAACTAACAAAGATCGGTATCCTTTACCCTTAATAGAAGAAGTTCTAGATCAGTTGCAGTCGAGAAATTTCTTCTCAACTATTGATTTAAAAAACGGATTCTTTCACGTTGAAATGGAAGAAAGCAGTAAAAAATTTACTTCAATCGTCACGCACAATAGGCAATATGAATTGAATAAAGTTCCATTTGGTCTTTGTAATAGTCCGAGTGTTTTTCGAAGATTTATCAATCACGTTTTTTCCGAGACCTTCTTAGAGAGGGAGTTGTCATAATCTACATGGATGATATTATTATCCCTTCTTCGGATGAACTTGACGGGTTAAACCGTTTAACCAAGGTGTTAAAAACTGCATCTGAATATGGATTAGAATTAAATTAAAAAAAATGTAACTTCCTCAAGTCAAAGATTGAATTCTTGGGACACATAATTGAACAGGGTACAATTAAACCTTCTTTGTGCAAAACCAAAGCAGTTCAGAATTTTCCAGAACCTAAAAACGTGAAAAAGGTCCAAAGCTTCGTTAGACTGTCAAGTTACTTTCGGAAGTTTATCCAAAATTATTCCATAATAGCCAAACCTCTCAGTGGTTTACTACGGGATAATGCTGTGCATTTCGGACCTGAACAGCAATTAGCATTTCAAACTTTACGACAAAAACTTTCTGAAAATCCGGTGCTTCATATTTTCAAACAAGGTGCAAAACTTGAATTGCATACTGATGCTAGTAAATTTGGTTATGGTGCGATTCTGTTACAACAATCGGACGATAGTAAACTTCTCCCCGTACACTATTTTAGCAAGAAAAACACTCCCCAGGAGGAAAAATATTCAAGTTATGAACTTGAAGTTTTGGCTATAATCGAATCTCTTAATTCGAAATTTAGGAACTATCTCGTTGGCAACTAATTTAAAATAGTAACTGATTGTTCGGCATTCCAAAAAACTACGAGTAAAAAACAATTAACTCCTAAAATCGCTAGATGTGCCTTATTTTTAGAAGACTTTAATTATGAAATCATTCATCATCCAGGAAAACAAATGGGGCACGTAGATTGTTTAGTGAGTGAGTGAGTGAGTGAGTGTAGGGTTTAATGGCGCAAGAGCCGATTTCGGCTATACTGCGCCAGACATTTGTTAAAACATTAAAAGTATAAAATCTTTAAAAATAAACTAAGTTACAGGTAAAAAAAAAAGGTAAAATCCAAAATTTCTTAAAATTCAATCGCAAATTTAAAAACTAGTATTGGTGGGGTATTTCCCCACCAAGTTCAAAAGGTACTATTGAGAAATAGTTATTTTCGAAGTCTGGTCGGTGTTAAAAGTAATGAACCTTTCCAATATTGCCTACCGTCTTTTTGAACAAGATTAGGACGCTGTTCAAGTTCATCTTCCTCAACGTCGTATGTGATAATATCTTCCTCATCCGTCGTGTAGTCTGTTGCAGCTGGTTTTTTACGTCTGTACGGCGCCATCTTTATTTCTATTTTTTTTTAAAATTTTTTTAGGAATTCTTTTTTTCGTTTCCTTATTCGTGTTTTTGAATTTTGTTTGGAATCCCGTACAGTACTGGATGTAGAAGGGGGTTGAATATCGTTGGATAAGGAAGTGGATACGTTTGAGGAAGATTCAATTGGGGCGAACATATTATTGGAAAGTATGTCATTTGACATAGGAATAGGTGGCCCAGGCTGTAAAACTGCAGCTGCTTTGGAAGATGTGGAAGGAAGTAGTTCGGCTTGGGTTGATGAAGATGACATGGAAATAACAGGAGTGGATATTAACTTATTCTGTTTAGGGAGGGATGAAAGCGGTTGGAGTAAATTTAATGGCGGGCATTTTATTTTTGTGATGTTTCCATCTGTTTGGGTGGAATTGTTTACTATTGAGGGTTTTGCAACCTTGGAATAGGTTTGGACTAATTGTGGCACTATTAGTTTTCGGGCTTCAACATATGTTATATTTTTATTAGTTTTAATTTCCTGAATTTGTTTTTCGGTTTTCCACTTCGGGCAAAGTTTGGAATCAGCAGTGTGGGGTTGTGAACAGTTAATACATTTAGGCTCTAGACTGCAATCTGTGGAAGCATGTCCAACAGATGCACATCTAGAGCATGTTAATTGACTACGGCACGAAGTTTGAGAGTGACCGAACCTCTGGCACTTAAAACAGCGCAGAGGGTTCGGAATGTACGGGCGAATTTTGCAATGAAGATAGCCAGCTTTTATTGCGGGCGGAAGTTTCGGTCTATTGAATGTTAAAATTAAATGTTTCGTAGGGATAATGGTAGCATCTTTTTTTATTGTAATTCTACGGACTTGAATCACACCCTGATCAGAAAATCCTTCAAGTATTTCTGATTCAGGAGTACTCAGCAAGTCGGATTCAGATATGACACCGCGAGAAGTATTCAGTGATTTATGAGGACATATTGTAACGGGAGAATCTAGAAAAGTGTTCGCTAGGAGAAAAGATTTCGTTTGTAAAGCGGTATGAGTTTCTATTAGTATATCCCCGGATCTTAAACGTTTGACAGTTTTCGGTTCTCCACCTATTCCAATCAGTGCCTTATGAATGGCAAATGGTGACTTTTTAGACATTTCAACGTTTTGCAATGGGATCAATAAAAATCTGACATTGGTAGCAATTTGATCGATGTGAAGTTGGTTGGGTAAAACAAGGCCTTTACCCAGGCACAGCAAACTTGGATCCATATGCGTACAAAAAAAACTTCATTCTGGCGTGCCTCCACCCACCACGGAGTCCAACAAGGGAGGCAGTGTGCCGGTCATCTGGCAAAACCAGGCACGGCGCTTACCTGAAGTACACCCAGAATATAATGCTACAGCATCAGGGCGAGGATCCAACGGGTAAACCCGACACCCCTTATCTGCAGCACTAACCCTACAGCAGTGTCTCTTCGGGGACTCCGAAGAGAGGTACCACCAGCCGATTGACAGGAGCGGGCTCACTCCTGCCTCCCGTCTACAGCGAAGCGTGGGCCAAAGGTAATCCCAGGACACCATTTTCCTCCTTACGGGACGCCGCACACGGCAAACATGCGGGTCAGAAAACCAACGGTGTTAGTCAAAAACAAATAAAGCAACACAAATCCAAAGATTCAAAGAAATATACGAAAAACAAACTAAATGAACGGAACACAAGATGTAAATCAAAATATGTTAATAAAAAATAGGAAGTTTTTTTCAGTGGAAAAAACTAAATTGGAACAATGTTCATTTAGTAAAATGGGTCTGTGGTCTTGACCGGAAAAGAAGAAAAGGGAAATTTGGATGGCAAGATAAAGGGCCGAAAATAGAGAAGGTTCACTAGGGTTCCCCGGGTTCGTGAAGCCCGTGTTTACCAAAGACAGTAAACCCCTAGGGAGAAGGAAAAGATCACTAGGGCACCTCGGGAGCGTGAAACCCGTACTCACCTAAAGAAGGTGAGCCCCCTGAGGGGACGTAGATTGTTTAAGCCGTTATCCTGTAATGACCATAACATATGATGAAATAACCACTAAACTTACAAATTGTCGGCGAAATGATGAGTACATTAATTCATTAAAACCCCTTTTAGAAAATAGACAAATTAATGATTTTGTTGTTAAAAATGATGTCCTATGTAAAATTGAAAATGATAATGGTGTTTTGGTAGTACCTCAGCAGATGCAAACAGAAATTGTTAAAAATATTCATTCTAAAGGACATCTTGGTATTAATAAAACTGAAAGCATAGTAAAACAAAGTTTTTATTTTCCTAATGTTAGAAAATGTGTTGAAAATGTTATTAATAATTGTATTGAATGCATTCTTGTAAACAAAAAACGAGGGAAAGGTGAAGGGTTGTTAAATCCTATTCATAAGAAAATATTCCTCTCAGCAGTTACCATATTGATTTTTTAGGTCCTTTGCCATCTACAAATAAAAACTATAACCACAATCTTTCAATAATAGATGCATTCACTAAATTCGTATGGTTATATCCCGTAAAGTCCACTTCTTCCCGTGATGCTCTAGAGAAACTTAAACTAGAGATAACATTTGATAATCCTCACCGTATCATAACAGGTAAAGGTACTGCATTTACTTCAAAAGAATTTCGAGAGTACTGTGAGAATGAGAACATCCAACATCTAAGCATAACAACTGGAATACCCCGAGTGAATGGACAGATTGAACGGATTCATAGTTCTCTGATCCCAATTTTGTCCAAGCTATCCATTAATGACGCATCAAAATGGTACCAGTTTGTTCCAGCCGTACCCAGAGAACACTCAATAGAACAACTTCATGAAACACTCAGATGACGCCGTTTCAACTCTTGACCGGAGTAAAGATGAGGACCAAACAAGATCTTGAAATTCTAAGAGATATTCGTGGAGATATTCACAGAAAATCGTGAAAAAATTCCGGAGGAAGCCATGAAAAACATTCTGAAGATACAAGAGGAAAACTGTCGAAATTTTAATAAGAAACGAAAAGCAGCGTACCAGTAGAAGATCGGAGATATCGTCGCCATCCAACGGACACAGTTTGGAACTGGCTAGAAACTGAGGTCTAAGTTCTTCGGTTCCTATGAAGTCGTAAAAGTAAAACCTATGGATCCATATGATGTCAGAAAAATTAGACTGCATGAAGGACCCAATACTACATCCACAGCAGCAGACTACATAAAGATGGCGGGGGGAGAAACTGTCTAGTTCAGCAAAACTATGCTATGTTAAATATTTGTGTATTTGTTGTATAGTCCTTGTCTGTTCCGTGTTTTTTATGTTTCAGATTCTCCTCGGGTCTCCATGGAAACAAAAAAGAATTAAGTACCGCTGCGGACAGCGTACGGTCAGGCTGGCCGTTGTGGAATCGGTTGTAGAGTCGCTACCCAATTGAATCTCTCAACAGAAGACAAAACAACACGCAGTCTTCACGCGCAGGCGCAGCTGAACCAAGGTTCAACACGAACTTTGGTTTTTGAAAAAAAAACGAAAGAGAGAGAAAAAGAGACTGGTGGTGCGCGAGCAGGCGTTCCCGTCGTCACATCATGGAAATCTATTTGTTAGAAATTAGAAATTTAGTTGGCTACCTTTTTAATAAATTTTTGTTACGTTTAAAAAAAACCAAAAGAAAGACAAATGTCTTCGACCCTTGTTGTCTCCCACATATATGAGAGAAAGGGAACGAGTAATTGGTCTAATAATTCGAACTCTGAAAAATGCAGACGTTCTAGAAAACCCTCGGATAATGAGAATAAGAGTTGTAAATCGGATAAGCGAATTGCTGGATTGGAGGATCTGAGAGTTAAACGCAGTAAAACCGTAGAATCGACGGGCACGGCAGAGAGGGATGAGAGAAAGGGAACAAAAATATGTAGGAAAAGATCATGTAAAGGGTCTGACTATGAACATAATAAAAGGAAAGCGCCTGTACCGCCACAAGGGCTGAAGAGAGAGGTTTCATCGTCAATATCCTCTAGATCACGTAAAAATATGAACGACACTAATATACACCCTTCGCAGGAGCCTGAGGTTCTTCCAGGACCATCAAATCAAGGATATACGAGGAGGTCCAGTCCACCTAAAGAGGAGAGCAGTCGAGAAGCATAAGTGGAGTCTGGCAAGACCCAAGAGACAAGGATAAAAGATAGCGGAAGGCACAGTGCAACTGAGAGGAGACCGGTCCGGTCTAGAAAGAAAACCACACACTGAGACACACCTTGCCCGTATTATCTAAGGAGCCGCTTCAAAGAACCAGAAGAACTACCGGACGAGCAGAGGAGTATGGGAATCGACAGCCTACCACAGAACAGCCTCAGGAGAAGGAGCCTCAGTATGGAAGCAGTAGATGGTGATCCGACAGATAGGAGCACATAATAAAAATTAGGTTTTATTGTCCTTTTTTCGTTTTCTTGTTGGCAAGCAGTCAAGTGTTTTTGCATTACCAAGTCAAGATTTTTTTAAAATTTCTTATCTGTGCAAGAGTTGACACTAAGATGTGTGCATTTTTAAAATCAGAAAAATGAACTCTGGTATATTAATTTTTTTCCAAAATGTGGAAACAATTGTTTGTGGACATTTGTTTACAATTTCTGACTTGAAGGTTCTGCGGGAATATCTAGTATTGTTTGTTATATTTATTGTAAATTGTATGTATGTCTGTATATCATTAAGCCTATGTATATGTACATTTATAATTCACATCTGGTGGCTTTGGATGTGGCGTAGTTAGGCAATACTAACAATAACATTAACAAGCGCAGCACGCATGGAACGGGAGTTTTTTTTTAAAGAGCCAGATGTTTTAATTGATGTATTGTAAAATGATGTGTGAAATGTGAAAATGTATTTGTGCATAATGTTCATGTTTTTTTCTTAGAAAATGTTATTAAAAGAGTTCTCATTTCAGGGTAGCTGACCCTGATAATTGTATAGAATGCAGCGAGACGTCTGTAAAACAAGAAAGTATGTTACAATGTCTAAGTAGTTAAGGGCAGTCGGAAAGTTAAAATTTGATTTTTTTGACAATTTGAGATTTTTACATTTTCAAATAGTACAGATTTTAACCTTTCTAAAGATACCTTACTTTAACCTCTAGGATAATTAGAAGCCCTAAAAACCTATTTTTAAATAATCGTTGAAACTGGGCCATGCCGATTTGACAAGCGAAAAAGTAAACAAAGTTTTTTGTTTTGGCCTAAAAGTTGAGCGTCTGGTATAAATCAAAACATTTATCTTTTATTTTATAAATTGAGCCTTTTATTATTTTAACTCCTAACCCATTTGAAGCTTCACTGTATTTTCAACGGTCAAATCAATGTTTGTTTATAACACTTTCAAAATTGCGCCGTTATTTTTGAACTCGCAAGTATTCTTTAACATTATTAAGCTTAAACTTTCAAAAAATTTGCTATAATATATCGACTTTACCATGCCTAGAGCATCAACTAAAGTATTTAAGAAACGAAGAGGAGTTTTTTTTATAAAGGAGGATGTAAAAAAAATTAATGATGGTTGTGTAGAAAGAGCAATTCCACTGTTCCAAAGAACTCTGCTGATGAAAAGAATTGTGCTGATGGTGCAAAGCTTTGTACTAATGAAACTGAACCATCTGCCAGTGAGAGAAAAATTGTAAATATGGATATTTCATATTCGGATGAGGCTTTTTCTGGTTTCAGAAATGTTATTGTGGACATTAACCTTTTAGCTTGTGTGTTTTTTGAAGCTGTAAAACCTATAAAGTGTGAAAAAACAGGTCTCAGATTGCACCTCAGTGAAAGTAACTGTGGTGAAGCTGTGAAGTTTCACTTAAAATGTCCTTTTTGCAAATATAACTATACTTTTTTTAATTCAAAGAAATGCGATAGTTCTGAGAACTATGAACTCAATACCCGGCTAGTGTATGCTATGGGATGCATAGGTAAAGGTGCTGAGTCTGCTAGGATGTTTTGCGGTATCATGAATCTTTCCACGCCACCCACAAAATTCTCGAAGTACAACCACATTTTACTGCAGGCCTGTGAGAAACCTGTGAACACAATATGGCAGAAGCTGTTCATGAAGTAGTTGATGAAAATGATGGGAAAAGGGACCTTGCTGTTGCTGGTAGCTGGCAGAAGCGTGGTTTTCTTCGAAGAATGGCTTGGTGACAGTCACAAGTGTTGATACCGGCAAAGTTATAGACGTCGAAGTTTTTTCAAAACATTGTATTTGTCCGAACAAAACCAAGCATTTTCAAAATTGTAAGAGAAATTTTGAAGGCTATAGCGATAAGATGGATGTAGCTGGAGCTCTATCCATTTTTCAGCGTTAACCAGTCTCTACAATGTTCGGTATACAAAATATTTAGGAGATGGGGACTCCAAGGCTTTTACTCCTATTGTCGAGAACAGTGCATGTGGTGACCATTGCTCTGCCGAGAAATTAGAATGCATAGGTCATGCTATGAAAAGAATGGGGACACGTCTTCGACGCTTGAAAACTAAGATGAGAGGCCAAAAACTTTCTGACAGAAAGCCTTTATGTGGAAAAAATAGATTGACAGAGGCAGAAATCGACCGTCTGCAAGCATATTACGGTCTAGTCATCCGCAGAAATTTGTCTAGCGTGAAGGACATGCAACAAGCCATATGTGCAATATTTTTACACAAGCTATCAACCGATAAAAAACCTCAGCATGGATTGTCTCTCTGATACAGATATGTGGTGCAAATTTAAAAAGGCAGAACTGCTTGGGGAGACTTATCATCACAAAAATAGTTTACCTGTTGATGTTGTGGAGGCCATGCGACCTGTTTTTAGGGATTTAGCTAATCCAGAATTGCTAAAAAAGTGTTTACATGGAGGTACGCAAAATCCTAATGAAAGTGTAAATAATGTAATATGGTCTCGTGTACCGAAGAAAATATTTGTACAATTAGAAGTTTTGTCACTGGGTACATATGATGCAGTTTCCTCATTTAATATGGGGAATGTATCAAAACTAGAAATTTTAAGGAAACTGTGTATTGAGCCTGGTGATTACACGGTACAGGCAATGGAGCGCCTCGACTAACAGAGGCTGTTACGAGCAAAATACTCTTGTTTACAAAAAACAAAGGAAGTTAGGAAGGAAAAAGACTTAAAAGGAAGAAAGAAGATGATGAAATACTAAAAAAATCTGATCATTTAGAATATGGAGCAGGAATGTTTTAATAAAAAAGTAATTATACGTTAAAATCAATTTTTCTCAAAATGTCAATTTTTGATGTTCGATGTTCCTTTTCTTAGAAACTACTGTTCACAGGTATGTAAATTTTTTATGATATATTTATAATGATGGCTAATATATACTGAAATGAGCTTTTTGTAAACAAATCAAAAATTTATTTTTTACAAATTTTTTTATGTGAAAAACGGGTTAATTTAAACTATGTTTGATAAAATATTTTATAAATTATGAAAAAATTCAAAATTAGCTAAAAGCTCATTTGAGTATAATGAGAAATGTGTATTTTAATTGTATGAAAAATTTCAAGCATGTACATATAACAGATTTTGAGAAAATGTACCTCGAATACAGCCAATTTAACATTGTCGGTATAGAGGTTTCCGACTATTCTTAAGTAAAGCACACGGCCAAGTTTTTCCACACATGTGGTTTTATACTCGGTCCGTAGCTGGAATTGGGTGTACTGTAGGGAATTTTAAGTCTGTAAATGTCTACGTCAAACTTTAATAATAAGCAATTTAAAGCGGAGTATATGGCATTCATTTTTTTCTTTCTTTTAGCGTAGGAAACATCTTAAAATGTCAGATAGTTAGGTATATTAAATTATTAAAGACTAAAAATTCAGTTTTTTTAGAATATCGTTACGTAATTTATTTCAGGCCATTTTAGACCTTCGAATAAATCCCGTTTTCTTTTTGGAGAATTGTGACGAATCTATACGGCACTTTATCACTAATACTCTTGGGCATCTTCGGGGATTGTAAATTCGCGTATATTTCCAACCAGCTCTAAAAGGGGAAAATAAGGTATGCAAATGAATCAAAGTATATAAGGAGAGTGTTGTAGGTTAGCGAAGAAGGCTATTGAGCCAAGAGATACATAGACGGAGCGCTAAGAGGATTCAAGTTAATTGTGTGATTATTTTCTGGATGATTATCAGGCAGCGATCTACATTCGGAAAGTTTGAGCCGACTGGAAAGGAGTGAAGTGGTAAAAGTCAGGTGACAACTTCAATCATCGGATAATAAGAGTAGATAAATATTAGAGTTAGTGGAAATTTAATGATTGCTAGTAATTCAAATTGTGTATATCTCTCGGTCCTCTTATTCCGGTATCCCCGTTCGATATTGAGTTTAAGAGTTAAATAGTATCATATTTCGTGATTTAATTTAATAGTAAAGTTCAATCCCATTGACGCAGACATATTGATTCATATTTGTATTTAGAAGGTTGATAATTGATTCAAGTGAATATTATTTGTTATTGTAAAAATGTCGTCTGGTAATTCTTTGCCTTAATTCAATCTTAGTGTCCAGCGTGGAACCCAGGGGGGTTCCCAGAAAAGAAAATTGGTAAAAACTCGGATTATAAAAAAAACTCCACCGTAGCTACTTAAGAGAAATTGAATCGTTTAAAATATTCAATCAGAGGAATTTTAACTAGGTTAGAGACCTTTACCTCGAAGAAGACAGTGTCAAAGGATACTAGTGTCACTGAAATCGAAGTAAAAAAAATTGAGCAATTACAGATCAATCTAGATAAAATAGCTCAGGATTATTGTGAAATAGAAACTTCCGAAAGCTTAGAAATCATTCAGCTGGACACTGAAGATATAAATCAACGGATCGAGACAACCGAGGTGAGTGAGTGAGTTTGGGGGTTTTTGGCGCAAGAGCCAATTCTGGCTATACTGCGCCAAACAATTGTTAAAAAAATTTAAACGTTATATAAAATTTAAAACACAGTAACAATAGTATAAGATAAAATATTATCAATATGGATTTTTTCTATAAGATAAAAGCATATAATTGTTGCTGGGGCGTAGACAAAACAGTTTTAAAAAGTTAAAATTTCAAATCACTTAAAAAACCGTTTTCAAGCAATAAAAACAATCAGAATTTGGTGGGGATGAGTCAGTGAGTGATTGTGGGGTCCATCGACGCAAGAGCTGATTTCGGCCACACATTCGTTGAAACCTTAAAAGTATAAGAAAACATTAAAAATTTCAGGTAAAAAAGGCAAAATCGCAAAATTCATAAAATTCAATAATAATAATAAAAAAAAAAACAAATATTGGTGGGGTATTTTCCCACCAAGTTCGATAGGTATTATTGAGTAAAAGTTATTTTCTAAGTCTGGTCGGTGTTAAAAGTAAGGAACCTTTCCAATATTTTTTACCGTCCTTTTGAACAAGATCAGGATGATGTTCAAGTTCATCTTCCTCAACGTCATATGTGATCATGTCTTCCTCATCCGTCGAAAGGTCTGTAGGAGCTGGTTTTTTACGTCTATACGGTGCCATCTTTATTTCTATTTTTTCTTCATTTAATTTTTTAAGTAATTCTTTTTTTCGTTTTCGTATACGTGTTTTTGATTTTAATTTGGAATCCCGTTCAGTATTTGATGTAGAAGAGGGCTGAATATCGTTGGATAAGGAAGTGGATACAATTGAGGAAGATTCAATTGGGGTGAACATGTTAGAAAGTACGACATTGGACATAAGAATAGGTGGTTCAGGCTGTAAAACTGTAGCTGCTTTGGATTGAATTGAATTGAATGTGGGGTTTAGTGGCGCAAGGGCCAACTTTGGTCAAGCCGCACCAAACACTTGTTAAAAGAGAGAGAGAGAGAATGTCATATTTTTTAAAAATATATATGTATAAAAATATATGTACACATGTATATGCATGCATGCATGCACGCATGCATATAATATATTAAAAATATAAAGAAACACACAAATCAAATTAAATGTAAAAATCCAATCTTTAAAAGGAAGGCAAAAAGGTTTTGGTGGGGAGTTTCCCCCACCAAGTCAGATAAGGTTAAAACAGATGTATGAAAGAAGGTGATGCGATGACGGTTAAAAACAGGACAACCTATTAAAATATGACAAACTGAATATGGGACCTTGCACAAGGGACATTCTGGGGCATTTTCACCCAACAGAAGGTGCCTGTTGATTGATTGATTGAATATTAACGTCGCACTGTTCAGCTACACGAGGGCTTTTGGCGACGGACCACGTAATTTTGAACCATGGTCAAGTGACGTGGACGACACCTGAGCTGGCACCCCCCTCTCCTAACTACCACACCACACCAACGGGAGGACGTTTCAGCTCTCGACAGATTTAACGTGCATCGCTGCCCTACACGGCGGGTCTTTAGTGGTACTGGGCTCGAACCCGTGACAAAGCAAGCCACGGTCCGATACCTATACCACTCGGCTACCACGGCCACCAGAAGGTGCCTGTGCGTGAAACGAGTGTGACCAATGCGAAGCCGAGTCAAACGGACATCATGTCTTCGCACTGGTAGTGCTGCCCAATGAGAAGTGGAAGGATGAATGCTATGCAGTTTGTTGAGAATCTGTTGATCCCAAGTCTCTTGCCATACACGATGGATATAGTTCTGTGTAGAAGTCTTTAAATCTCGGTAACAGACAGACCGCTGCATGTGATCAGACATGGATCGTGCAGCGGTATCAGCCTGTTCATTACCAAGTATACCCACGTGTCCAGGTACCCAGGAAAAAATTATATGAAAACCTTTTCTCTCCAATTTTCGCAGGAGAAGAAGTATTTCGATCACAGTGGGGTGCCTATGCTCTGTTGAAAAGTGCAAGGACTCCAGAGCACTCATGCTGTCAGTGAACACACAAAAATGACGGTGGTTAGAAACTATTATATGTTGAAGTGCGACAAGAATGGCTGTTAATTCTGCACTAAAGACAGACATGGAATTATGTAAGCTAAAACTTAAAATGGTATTATTATAAACAACACCACACCCAACATGTCCTGCAGTCTTCGACCCATCCGCGTAGACGGGTATGTACTTAGAATACTTACTGCGATGAAAAGAAAAGAGTTGCTGATAAATAACAGCAGCAGTGCCTGCTTTGTCATAGCCCGAAAAGGGGTTGTGATAGTTAAAATTTTGGATGTCCCAGGGTGGAAATGCAAGGATATTATTTTCCTGGATATTTATGTTATTTAAGTGGGCGTCATTTAGAACAGCCTTTGCTCTTTCCGAAAAAGGTTTGATGATAAATGAACGGGCCTCATAAAGTCGGTTGAGACCAATGGCAAGAGCAAAGGGTTTTAATGGATGAGAAGGAACAGACATAGCACGAATAAAATAATTGGCACATAATTGCCTCCACCTTAGTTCTAAAGGTGGTTGGTGGCATACCACATACAAGCTGGTAACAGGCGAAGTTCTGAAGGCACCAGAGAGAGAGCAGATTCTCAGAGCAGAGTGATATACTGTGTCCAGTCGTTTTAATACAGATGCACGAGCAGAACCGTAAACTACACAACCATAATCCAAACGTGAAAGTATTAGTGCTTGGTATACTCGGAGTAACGAGACTCTATCCGCTCCCCATAAGGTATTTGATAGTACCTTTAAGATGTTGAGGGATCGTTCACACCTCTTCCGCAAGTAAAGGACATGCGGAAGGAAAGTAAATTTTACAGTCAAAGATTACTCCAAGGAAGCGCACCGCACTGACGACAGGTATTGGAATATGTCCTATATGAATAGAAGGGTGAGTGAGTGAGTGAATTTGGGGTTTTATGGCGCAAGAACCAAAATTGGCTATACTGCGCCACACGTTTGTTAAAATTATAAAAACATGGTAAAAATACACAGAAAAAATACAAGGACATAAAAATAATTATATATTTGCATGCCAGCATGCACATATATAAAAAATAAAGTTTAAGTTAAAACATTTTAAAAAGTCAAATTAAATATAAAAATCCAATTCTTCTGATAAAAGCAAATAGATTTTGGTGGGGAGATTCCCCTACCAAGTCAGATAAGGTTAAAACAGATTGATGAAAAAAGGTCATGCGATGAGTATTAAAAACGGGACAATCTATTAAAATGTGATGAACAGTGTAAGAGACATGGCATGAAGGACATTCAGGAGCACGTTCTCCAAACAACAAATGCCTGTGTGTGAAGCGAGTATGGCCAATGCGAAGACGAGTCAATTTGACATCAGTTCTTCGCATTGGCATCACAGGCCATGCTCCTATGACAGGTTTCACAGAGTGCAGTTTGTTATCCAACTGCTTACTCCATGATTCCTGCCAGAGATTAAAAATATGATGCATGATGACGCGCTTCATATCCGATAGCGGAACTGCTAGCGGCAGATGGGTCGTTGCCGACTTTGCCGCGTTGTCCGCTTGCTCGTTGCCTATGATTCCTACGTGACTAGGTAGTCAGCAAAACACGATATCGAAACCCTTGCTGTAGAGTCGACTCGTAATGTCGAGTATTGTACATACCACTGGATGGCAGCGATCGTGGTAGTTTTCAAGCGCTTCGAGTACACTCATGCTGTCAGTATAGATGCAGTATTTACGGGGCATAGTGGAGTCGATTAATTGAAGTGCACGGTAAATGGCGACAGCTTCGGCAGTGAAAATGCTGCAAGAAGTGTCGAGCCTATAACCGTGCATAATATCTTCAATCACGACTCCACAGCCAACGTAATCTGCACGTTTCGAACCATCAGTGTAGATGGCCGAATAACGACTATACTGACTGCGGTGGTAGGCGAAGACGCGTTGAAAGACGAGAGGCGCTACAGTGGATTTACTGTAAGTGGCAAAAGGGTTGATATAATGGAACCGTGGCGTATTCCAAGGTTGGAATAGGAAAAGGTTCCTTTGCTGGATACGCACGTTAGGTAGGTCGAGTTCAGAAATATGAAGCTTCATCCTATCCATAAACGGCCGGATGTTAGACGGCCGTGCATCATAAAGTCTCTTCATGCTGGTACTCATATACACATTCTGCAGAGGATGTGAAGGCACGGACAAGATGTTAAAATAAAACGCAAGAGACAGCTTCCTCCGTCGAAGATCTAGAGGAAGCTGATGACAGTTAACATACAGTTTACATTTGCGGAAGGAAAGTGAGCCGGCGGTCGAAAATTACTCCGAGGAATCGTACGTCGGGAACTACGGGAATTTGTATATCACGGATGCGTATTTCGGGGTCGGGATGAATACCCCGTTTGCGGCAAAAGTGCACGCAGCAACTCTTGCTCGCAGAAATACTATGACCGTTGGTGTCGCACCATTTTACAATGTTGTTGACAGCAGTTTGCAACTGCCGTTCAATCAGGCGCATGTCCGAACCTTCACAACTGATCTGTAGATCGTCCACGTATAGTGAAGCCTGTACAGAAGGCGATAAAACATGTAAAATGTGAGAGATATGACATATAAAAAGGGTGACACTCAAAATACTCCCCTGAGGAACTCCCTCAACTTGGGTAAAAGGAGCAGAAAAAGTGCCAGCCAGTCTCACTCTAAAAGTACGAAGTTTTAAAAAATGTTGAATAAAAGTAGGCAAATTGCCACTGAACCCAAAATCAAATAAAGTGCGAAGTATCCCATAGCGCCAAGTACGATCATATGCCTTCTCGATATCGAAAAAGATAGAAACTAAATGATTCCTCCGGATAAATGCGTTTCTAATTTTGTTTTCTAGCGTAATAATATTGTCGAGAGTGGATCTTCCTTTACGGAAGCCACTCTGAAACAGAGGAATGCATTTGTTCTTTTCTAACTGGTAAACGAGACGGGCATTGACCATACGTTCTAGTGTCTTACAAAGGCAGCTCGTGAGTGCTATCGGTCGATAGCTAAGAGGGTTCTTAGGGTCTTTTCCAGGTTTTAAAATGGGGATCACTATGGCTTCTTGCCATTGAGTAGGATACACCTGCTCCCTCCATATTCGGTTGAATAGGTAAAGGAGACTGACTAGTGAATCCTCGCTCAAATGGCGAAGCAATACATAGGAAATTCCATCAGGACCTGGACTAGTATTGTGGGCCGAAGATAAGGCTCTCTTCAATTCAAACATGTCAAAGTCACAGTTATATAATAAAGGTTGTCGTCACCTGAAGTTGATAGGTGTCCGCTCTAAACGATTCTTAGTCGCCTGGAATGCAGGGCTATATGAATCGGAGCTGGACACACTAGCAAATGCTTTGCCAATCAAGCTGGCCACATCTAAAGGTGACGAAAACAAAGCAGTAGAAGTTTCCAATATCGGAATGTTAAATTCCCGATAAAGGCCATTCGCTGCTTTGACCTTTCTCCATAACTGTTGGCTGGTAGTTGACGATGTGATTGAAGACACATACTGGATCCAAGATTCTCTCTGGCATTGACGACGTATTCGACGAGGACCATATTGTTGGAAGGAGCATCATTACATGTAGGAATAGGTGGTTGAGACTCGGAGTTACTAGAAGATATTGAAAAGGTGGACGGCAAGAGTTGGGCTAGGGTGGAAGATGATGATGTAGAAACATCAGGAGTAGATATGGATAAATTTGTTCTTGTCGTGGATGAAAGGGGTTGAAGTAATTCCAAAGGTGGACATTTAATTTTCGTTATATTTTCATCTGTTTGAGTAGAACTGGTTTTATTAGAGGATTTAGCAACTTGAGCATAAGTGTGAGACGTTTGTGGGACTACTAATATTTTCGGGCTTCTCTACATATGTTATATTTTTATTAGTTTTAATTTCTTGAATTTGCTTTTCGCTTTTCCACTTCGGGCAAGGTTTTGAATCAGCAGTATGCGGTTGAGAACAGTTAAAACATTTAGGCTCTAGAATGCAATCTGTGGAAGCATGTCCAACAGATGCACATCTAGAGCATGTTAATTGGCCGCGGCAGGAAGTTTGGGAGTGACCGAACCTCTGGCATTTGAAACAGCGCAGAGGGTTCGGTATATATGGGCGTATTTTGCGATTTAAATATCCGGCTTTAATAGTAGTAGGTAACTTCGGACTATTGAAAGATAAAATGATATGTTTAGTAGGTAAACGTGTGGAGTCTTTTAGTATTGTAATTCTTCGGACCTGGGTAACACCCTGGTCAGAAAGTCCCTCGAGTATTTCTCCTTCTGAAGCGTATAAAAGGTCCGGCTCGGATATGACACCACGATAAGAGTTCAATGATTTGTGGGGAGTAACTGTTAAATTCGAGTCTATAAATGTTTTTGCCAGCAAGAAAGATTTTGTTTGGAGGGCAGATATGGTTTCTATTAATAAGTCCCCAGAACGGCGGTGGTAGGCGAAGACGCGCTGAAAGACGACAGGCGCTACACTGGATTTACCGTAAGTGGGGCGCTTACCTGAAGTACACCCAGAATATAATGCTACAGTATCAGGGTGAGGATCCAACGGGTAAACCCGACACCCCTTATCTGCAGCACTAACCCTACAGCAGTGTCTCTTCGGAGACTCCGAAGAGAGGTACCACCAGCTGATTGACAGGAGCGGGCTCACTCCTGCCTCCCGTTTACAGCGAAGCGTGGGCCAAAGGTATTCCCAGGACACCATTTTCCTCCTTACGGGACGCCGCACACGGCAAACATGCGGGTCGGAAAACCAACGTTGTTAGTTAAAAAGAAACTAAAATAAACAAAACATCTAAAGAAATCCAAGAAGAATAATACAAGTACCAAAATAAATGATCGAAAATATCACGAAAGGATTAAACTAAATTAACGCAATGCAAAATGTATACAAAAATGTTAATTAAATTTCTCATTAAAACAAATCAATTATTAGCATATGTATTTCGAAATAATTGTCTGTGTTCTGGACGGGAAAAGAAGAAAAGGGAAATTTGAATGGCAAGAAAGAGGGCCGAAAATAGATAAGGATCACCAGGGTTCCCCGGGTTCCTGAAGCCCGTGTTTACCAAAGACAGTAAACCCCTAGGGAGTGAGTGAGTGACTTTTGCGGTTAATGGCGCAAGAGCCAAATTTGACCAAACTGCGCCAAACATTCGTTTAAAAGCATTAAAAGTACTAAAAGTGTAATGGAATTTTAGTTAAAAAAGGTAAAATTGAAATTAAACGTAAAAAAGTCAATCCGAGCAAATTAAAAACAAAGACTGGTGGAGGAATCCCTCCACCAAGTTCGAATGTATTCATAAAAAATCACTTTTTTATTCGAGACTTTCTGTTACGGGTTGGAGTCAACGTGCGAGAATATTCTTCACGTTTCCAACCTTCAGCCTGCCACCATTCATCCGAAAATTTTTCTACTTTTTCCACGGGATTTAGTTTTTTTGGTGATTCCACCTCTTCTGCAACGTCGTATATAAGCATGTCATCGTCTGATGTATCCTATAAAGGTATACTTTTTTTTGGTTTGTGAGGCGTCAATTGTTTGTCTATTTTGGAGGTAATACTTCTTTTAGGACGCCTTTTCTTGCGACTTCTTAAAGTTTGTTTTGCATCCTGGGATGTAAAAGGGAAGGTATCGGTTATAGAGGTTGCAGTTTCAACAGCAGGACATGTTTCCGCTGGTAAGGGTGTGAACATTGTCTTCATCTGATGTGTATAGGTGATTGAAGGTGTGTCATTAGATGTAGGATTAGGTGGTTGAGGCTCTGAGACAGTAGCTACTGTTGAAGTGGATGGCAAGAGGTGTACTTGGGGAACTAAAGATTGAATTTCAGTTGAAAGTGCAGCAAATTTATTAGAAGTTTTAAGAAGGCGGGTTTCAGTTGATAAAGATGAGGCAGGGGTAATTAGGCTATTGTCAGGGGCAGCAGCAGAAGAAATGGGTTCAGGGAACCGAGATTCAGTTTGTGTCGTTGGTTTTATTGAAGATGCGGAGGGCAAGAGGTTTGCTTGAGTGGTAGACGACGATGTGGAATTTGAAGTAATTGAAGGAGATGCATTTGGATGAGGTACGGATAATAGAGATTTAAGTATTTGTAAAGGTGGGCACTTGACTTTAGTAATATTTTCATCTGTTTGTGTTGTACTGGTAGCAATGGAGGGTGTGGCAACTTGAGCGTAAGTTTGGGAGAACTGCGGGGCAATTAATTTTCGGGCTTCAAAGTAGGATATGTTTCTATTTGTTTTAATGGTTTGAATTTCCTTTTCAGTTTTCCATTTAGGACAAAGTTTGGAATCGGCGGTATGAATCTGTGAACAGTTAATGCATTTTGGTTCTAGGGTACAATCTGTAGAAGAATGCCCTACAGCTGCACACCTAGAACATGTGAGTTGTCCGCGGCAGGAATTTTGAGAATGACCGAACCTCTGGCATTTGAAACAGCGCAGAGGATTCGGTATATATGGACGTAATTTACAATTCAGGTAACCAGCTTTAATTTTTGATGGTAAGTTAGGGCTATTGAAAGTTAAAATTAAATGCTTAGTAGGAAAAAGTGACGTTTCTTTTTTTATTTTAATTCTTCTGACTTCAGTAACCCCTTGGGCAGAAAGTCCGTCCAAGATTTCTGTTTCGGAGGCGCACAAAAGATCTGTTTCAGATATCACACCACGACAAGAATTTAAGGATCTATGAAGATTTACAATTAACGGACAGTCTAAAAATGTTTTGGTTAACAAGAGAGATTTCGTTTGTAAGGCAGATGATGTTTCGATAAGCAAATCACCAGATCGTAATTTTTGACCGATTTGGGTTCGCCGCTTATTCCTTGAATAGCTTTATGAATTGCAAATGGTGACTTTTGTAACATTTCATTGTTAGGAAGAGATAGGATTAAAAAACGAGCATGTTCGGAAACTTTATCGATGTTGAGAGAGGGTAATACAAGGCTTGTACCATTCATGGGCTGAGCATCATGAGTTGGGTAGGGTGGGTTGGGGGTTTTAAAAAATGCGTTTTGAGTTTTTTTATTATTTTGATTTATTTTGAATTTTTTTTTGGAGAAAGGAGGAGGAGAATCCTTTTTGATTTTCAGAGGACCAGTTTGGTAGGGCTTGCCCTAGATTCAGCAACCAGTAGTGGCCTCGGGAGAGCCCCCCGCTCTGCAATGCAGGACCCCATCCAGGCACCACCTGGAACTACAAGACAGGCGGGATTATACACCAGCTGATAGAGCAGCCAGGACATGCTGGTTAGGCTGTCCCGGGCTCCTGTACTATCTGGCGGCCTGAGACGCAAAACTCAGCTTTTCTCCTGTACCCTCTACATGGCCGCTTCCTCCAAGACCCCACCTCACTAGTCCAAAGGTCCTCAAAAGTTCAAAACCCCGCTCCAAGTGCCAGTTATCCCAGGGAGCAGTTCGTTGTGTCATCATACCGATAGTGAAAAAACATCAGACTTAACTTCATTCCACTCAGTCCTGGTCTGCCACAGGACTTCGTGGCAGAAAAATAAAGATAATAAGTTGAACACAAAAAAAGCAATAGTCGAATATTAAAGAAGCAACAAAATCAAAATATGGAAAGAAATATAAGCAAATTAAAGGAAAAGAATGTAATATAAAATGTAAACCATAATACCGTAGTAAAAAATATCAAATTTTTTACCAGAAAAAAACAAAGATGGAACAATGTGCATTGTCCAATGTAGGACTGTGGTCTGGACGTGAAAAGAAGAAAAGGGAAAATTGAATGGCAAGAAAGAGGGCCGAAAATAGAGAAGGATCACTAGAGTTCCCCGGGTTCGTGAAGCCCGTGTTTACCAAAGACAGTTAACCCCTAGGGAAAAGGAAAAGATCACTAGGGCACCTCGGGAGCGTGAAACCCGTACTCACCTAAAGAAGGTGAGCCCCCTGAGGGGGAGACAACCGAGGTAGGTCTGAAACTTTTAATGTGTATTCTTTGAAGAATACTGAAAATGTGTGTGTGTGTGTAAACATTAATTTATATAAATGACAATGTTAACATAGTATCCACTTACCTCAAATTCCATTGCCAGAATTTTCTGGTATTTTAGCAGAATTTTCTAATTTCAAAGATCAATTTATTAATTTAATAAGTAATAATGAACAATTGAATGATTCGCAAAAACTATACTATCTTCGAGCATCTCTAAAAACAGAAGCAAATATCTTGGAGTCGCCTAGCGATAGTTTCGATTCCCTTTGTAAAGCATTTGAAGATTGTTACGAAAACAAACGGCAGTTGATAGATTCTCATGTCCTTGAGATAATTAATTATGATTTTTTTTTAGCGAATCAGCCAAAGAATTGCGCGCTTAAATAGATTATATCAATAAAAACATCAGCGCACTTAAAGTTTTGAAATATGAGCAGAATGATCTATCCGATATAATTTTAAGAAATATAATTTTTCAAAAAATTGACAAAGAATCTAGAAAGCAATTCGAACTTTCATTAAAACAGCAGAAGTTCCAACATTTGATTCTGTTATGAAATATTTAGAAAAGAGAAGTGCCGTGTTAAAAAATATTACTCGCATTCCTAGTGCTAAAATGATCCATAAAAATACTGCAATGTCAACTAAAGCCAAATCTCTGGTAGTTAATATTAGAAAAATAATTGCTTAACTTTGTATTGTATTTCGAAATTCTTAACCTCTTAATAAATGTATTGCATTTCAAAATATGTCCGTGGAGTGCAGAAAGAAATTAGTTAGCAATAACAAACTTTTTTATACATTGCCTCAGACTTCATTCTGGTGCCTGCATGTCTGAATACAAATGTACAGTTAGTGGTTGTAAAGGATTACATAATTCTTTGTGCTTCACGATTCTAATGAACTTTGCTCTGCAGTTAAAAATCACACTGTAGGGACTAGAGGCCAATTCGAATATTGCTCGGTTTGAAGGTCAGCCAGAAGTTTCTATTTCGACATTAGGAAATAAATGTATTTTATTAAATACATTCATGATTTTCGTCAAAAGTGCTGATGGATACAGAATCAAGTTGAGAGGATTATTAGATAATGCGTCTACGATATGCGTTGTAAGAGAAGAACCGCTGTAACAAAATGCATTTCGCAGTTAAGAATTACAAAAAACTGAACCGGATGATATAGCAGTCGAAGAATTGTTAGAACATTTAGAACAAAAATTTGAATGTTTGATGAAGATTGTAGATAAAGAATGTGAACCCCTGTACTCACCTACAGAGATCGATAAAGAAATAGAAGCCGTAGAACAATATTTTGATAAAATCGTAACTTGGCGATTTCGAGCCAAGAAACAACTAGGAAAGAATAATAAATTTAAGTCAGATTCTGACTCATGCAAAACAACTGAAGAATCAAAATTAATAGAACCAATGAAGGTAAAACTACCAAAATTAATTATTCCCAACTTTTATGGTGAAATTAATCAATGGCTCTCATTTTGGAACTCTTTTAAAACCGCAATTCATGACAATAATTCTCTAAATTCGATTGACAAATTTACCTATTTAAAGGGTTTGTTAGGTTTTTCTGCTTTAGCGACAGTGGAAGGTTTTGCCATCACGGCAGAAAATTATGCGAAAGCTGTAGAAATATTAAAAGATCGATTTGGAAGAAAAGATGCTATAATCAACTCTCATATGCAAAAATTATTGAGTGTAACTCCGTTAAAACGTTCGGATGATACTAAAGTATTGCGCCAATTTTTTGATATGTGTCAAACGCAAATAAGAAGTTTAGAGTCTTTAGATGTTTCATTTGAAAGTTTTAGTAATGTACTCTGTCCATTAATTTTAAATTGCTTACCCTCTGATTTAGTTCTCGAATTCAATAAAGAAACAGACGGCTCAGAGTATAAACTTGACGAATTATTGAAATTTTTGAATAAACAAATTAGCGCTAGAGAAAGAACTGAATCTTCAATTTCAACCCAATACATTCCGCACAGTCAAAAAAATCCAACCTAGCTTCAACCGATTCAAATCTGAAAATTATAAACATAACTCACAAAAAATTAATTCATCGTTTCGAAAGCAACCCTTCCCTGCTCCAACTGCGGCGAATTTTATGGCAAGTTCAAATGAGAAAAATGCGAATGAATCATGCCTTTTCTGTAAACACGAGTCACACCAAACCGCGATTTGTCCTTGGGCGAAACAGAAAACTTTAAATGAACGAAAAGATATTTTGATGAAACTGGGTGCTTGTTTTAAATGTCTCCGAATTGCTCGTCATCTATCTCGAGATTGTAAAGTGAAATTAAACAATTTATGTTCTTTATGTGAGTGAGTGAGTGAATTTTGGGTTTTATGGCGCAAGAGCCAAATTTGGCTATACTGCGCCACACGTTTGTTAAAATATTAAAACTAGGTTAAAAATGCACAAGAGAAATACAATTAAAATAAAAATAATTATTAGATATGTGCATGCCTGCATAAACATATATATATAAAAAAATAAAGTTAAAACACTTTAAAAAGTCAAATTAAATATAAAAATCCAATTTTCTTCATAAAAGCAAATAGATTTTGGTGGGGAGATTCCCCCACCAAGTCAGATAAGGTTAAAACAGATTTACGAAAAAAGGTGATGCGATAAGTATTAAAAACGGGACAATCTAGTAAAATGTGACGCACAGTGTAAGAGACCTTGCATGACGGACATTCAGGAGCATCTTCACCCAATAATAAATGCCTGTGAGTGAAGCGAGTATGACCAATGCGAAGACGAGTCAATTTGACATCAGTTCTTCGCATTGGCATCACAGACCATGCTCCTATGACAGGTTTCACGGAGTGCAGTTTGTTATCCAACTGCTGACTCCATGATTCCTGCCAGATCTTAAAAATATGATGCATGATGACGCGCTTCATATCCGATAGCGGAACCGCTAGCGGCAGATGCGTCGTCACCGACTTTGCCGCGTTGTCCGCTTGCTCGTTGCCTATGATTCCTCCGTGACTTTATGTGGAAAAAGACACCACGATATATTATTTTTTTCTAGCGATGACTCATCAAAAGAAAATAATGAAAAAAACTTAACTGATGAAAATACTATACTTTCCAATAATTCTAAATCAAAAGAAGTATTTTTGCAAACATTAATTGTGTGTATAAAAGGGAAAAAAAGTAAGAACAATTCTCGATACCGGAAGTCAGAAGAGTTACGTAACTAAATTTATTGCCGAACAACTAAATTTAAAATGCGTGGGACAGGAAACAACAGTTCATGGACTCTTTGGGGGAATAGAACGTAATGAAAAACACAAAAAATATGTTGTGATCTTGAGTGATGTTTTTAATTCCTATTTCTGCGAAGTAGAAGTAATGGATTAAAAAAGAATATGTACACTCATCCCAAAATTAAAGGATTCGGAATTGATTAATGAATTGAAGGAATATGGAATTTTCGTCAGTGACGCTTCCGTGAATGAGAATTGTTGCTTGTTTGAAAGGGAACCAAATGAAATACATATGTTATTAGGGGCAGACATAATAGGAAATTTGCTAATAGGAGACGAGGTCAAACATTTAAAGGGAGGATTAGTGGCTGTAAACACACATTTGGGCTGGACAGTTATGGGAAAAATGAAAATGGAAAAGGAAAGGCATTCCAATGTGCTTTTGTCTTTACATGTTAGTGACAACTGTATCCAAGATCTTTGGAGTTTAGATGTTCTCGGAATTAAAGATCCTTTTGAGAAAAAGACTAGAATTGAATTAGAAGAGGCTGCTAAAGATCATTTTGCAAGACATGTTACAAGAGATGCACATGGGATATGTTGTTAGTTTACCTTGGATTCAAGGTCATCCATTTCTATCAAACTGTAGAAACTTGGCTGAAAGAAGATTGAAAAATTGTGTTAGATCCTTAGAACGTAGCAAGAATTTAGGAAAATATGAAGCAGTTTTTCACAGTTGGCAGAACGAAGATATTATTGAAGTTCAGAACGTTGCAGATAAGAAGAATGAACACTATCTACCGCACCATCCTGTATATAAAGATAATTCCACTACCAAAATTAGACCGGTGTTTGATGGATCGGCGAAAGAAAAGAATTCTTCTTCGATAAATGAATGTCTCGAAAAAAGACCAAATATGGTAGAACTAATTCCAACAATCGTCAATAAATTTCGGCTCCGCAAGTTTGGCATAACAGCAGATATTGAGAAAGCCTTTTTGCAAATAGGTCTTCAAGAAAAGGATAGACCTTTTCTGAGATTTTTGTGGTGGGAGAATGGCGATAAGGAGAAAACCAAGATTTATCAACATAAGAGAGTTGTGTTCGGGATCACTAGCAGTCCTTTTCTTCTTGGAGCGACTCTGGAATATCATTTGAAACAGGTCTCAGGGCATCTGCAACTTACAGCACAGAAGTTATTAGAATCGTTTTATGTGGATAACTGTTTGACGAGTGTAGATAATGCAGAAGACATAGAAAGATTTATGCTTGAATCTAGAGAAATTTTGAGCCTCGCCAAATTCAACCTACGTGGTTGGGTACATACAGGTGTTTCTGAAGCAGAAAAAGGTACTCTATTGGAAGAAAAGAAGAAAGTTCCTGTTTTGGGTTTAATTTGGAAGCCTGACAAAGACACATTATCTGTTAATTGGGAAGAAAACTCGAAAATCAATGAAATTCCAGTAACGAAACGCAAAATACTCTCAGCTGTGCACCGTATCTTTGACCCAATCGGGTTCACTTGTCATGTTACTTTAGAACCAAAAATATTATTGCAAGAATGCTGGAAATTGGGAGTTTCTTGGGACACAGAATTACCTTTATCAATATCAAGAAAATTCGAAAGATGGAAGGAACATTTAAAATGCTTAAATAATTTAGAAATTCCTAGATGCATATCTAAGGAACTTTCCCCTAACAGTGATTTATCACTGCATGTATTTTGCGATGCAAGTAAGGCCGCCTACGCGTGTTGTGTATTTTTAAGAACTGAAGTTGGTGGAGCAATAACATGTCAACTTGTACAAGCCCGTGCTAGAGTTGCCTCAATAAAATCAATCACTATACCAAGATTAGAGCTTCTTGCATGTACTATTGGATCTAGACTCATAAATACTACGAAGATTGATTTAGGACTTTAGAATGTACCTATTTATTGCTGGTCGGACTCTGTAAATGCTCTTTATTGGATAAAGCGCAAAGAAAATTGGGGCACCTTTGTGAACAACAGGGTACAAGAAATACGTCGATTGACCAACCCCGAAGATTGGAAACATATTCCAGGAATTCTGAATCCAGCTGACCTCCCTTCTAGAGGATGTGGTGTAGTAGAACTTATTGCATCGTTATGGTGGGAGGGTCCAAGTTGGCTGAACAAACCTCGTGAAGAATGGCCATTATCTGAAGCATGCCCGGATCGTGCAATAATTGATTCGGAAAGAAAGAGAACTGTTGCTTCTACAATCAATCATGAACCAAAAGAAATGGATTATCTTTCTGAGTGAGTGAGTGTTTGGTTTAATGGCACAAGAGCCAATTTTGGCTATGCTGCGCCAAACATTTGTTAAGAAACTTATGATTTTAATATATCCCATAAAACATTTTGACACTACACTTTATAAAAAGTAAAATACAAATTACTTAAAACCGTCTTCAATGATCCCAAGAAACAAAATTTGGTGGGGAATTCCCCACCAAGTCAGACCATATCTGGAGATAAAAGCATAGAAAAAGACAAAGGTTAGTTTTAAACACGGTTAGATAATACATGGTATAAAAATTATTCTCTATAGTTCCTGTATCGGGATGGAGTTAATGCACGTAAATAACCTTCAGGAAGAATGAAAGGATCTTGCTGAAGTTCCTCCTCCTCCACGTCGTAAGTTATCATATCCTCGTCATCAGTTGTTATTTCTGTAGGTGTTGCATTTCGAGATCTATGTGGAACCCTTTTTATTTCGATATTTGGTTTCGGTATTTTTGAGCGTTTTCTTCTATTTCTTGATTTTCGTTTTACAATTTGTTGGGCTTCAGCTGCTGTAGAATGTTCACTATTGGATTCATTAGGGACAGACTCAGGAAAGTTTTCAGTTGAAACCGAATTAAGTGTAGCAGGAGTGGTATGAGAATGGGATTCAGTTCCTAAAGGTGAAACTAAATTATTCAGGTTATTGCCAGGGGAAGTAGTTGTAGTAGTAGTAGGAGGGATGGGTATTTGTAATAAAGAGATTCACCTTGTATTGTTGGTAGTATACCAGATGGGGAAGGAAGTAGATTGTCTTGAGTAGATAAAGATGACGTGGAGAAAGTAGAAACTGAACACGAGGTACCAGGCAACGGATTTTTAGAAGATATGGGTGTTAGGCATTGTAAAGGTGGACAGATTATGTTTGATAGAGTGGGATCTGTTTGGGTAGCTGTGGATATTGTTGAAGGTCTAGCAGCCTGAGCATATGTTTGGGTGAACTGAGGAACTATTAATCTGCGTGCTTCAGTGAGTGAGTGAGTGAGTGAATGTTGGAGTTATTGGCGCAAGAGCCATTCTTGGCTAAACTGCGCCAGACATTTGTAAAAACATTAAAAGTATAAAATTACCAAAAGGTTTGATAAAATTTCAATGTAAAAAAGGTAAAATCTCACATTTTATGTATAAAAATAATTTTCAAATTAATACAGAGATAAGCGGGGGAAGTCCCCACGAAATCTGATAAATATCAAAAAAGGGTTATCTTCTGCTTCTGGTTGGTGTTAAAAGCAATGATCCCCTATAAAATGCCTTCCCATCTTTTCTTACATAATCAGGATTCGATTCGATTTCATTTCTTCCACGTCGTATACAATCATATCCTCTTCATCAGTAGAATATTCAACTGGAGCTGGCTTTCTAGGTCTGTGTTGAGCCATTTTTATATCAATTATTGATTTAAGCACTTCTTTTTTTCTTTTTCTATCCCGAAATTTTGACTTTTTTTTCAAATTCTGTGTTGAAGATGCAGCAGGGGGTTGAATACTGGAGTTGGATGTAGAAGCGGATATGATTGATGAAGATGGTTCGATAGGTGTGAACATATTACTGGTGGTGGAAAGTAGAGTATCAGACACAGGTATAAGGTGCGGAGACTCTGATATTGTAGCTGCAATAGAAGATGTTGAAGGTAAGAGGTCTGCCTGAGTGGCAGACGACAATGTCGAAACTGAATTGGACTTATCTGGCTGCGGAACGGTAATAGCAAAGGCGGGCATTTAATTTGTGTAATATTTTCGTCCGTTTGGGTTGTACTGGTAACAGTTGAAGGTTTAACAACTTGGGCGTAAGATTGGGATAACTGTGGTGCTATTAATTTTCGGGCTTCAAGGTATGAAATATTTCTATTGGTTTTAATGGCTAAACTGAGCCAATTTTGGCT